>PVKE010011659.1:0-39806 GCA_004027555.1 Craseonycteris thonglongyai
CCCCTTTCTTCAGAGTAAAAATTCTGTTATGGTGATTGAATTCTTGCTTGTCCAAACTGAGGTGATATGAGGGCATAGAGGATAAAATTGGTTTCCAGCCTGAGATTTAAAAAAAGAATTCTTGAGATATAAGGAATCCTAGTACTGGTGACAGCCATGTTCATTTGAATGAAATTTTTTTTTTTAATATATTTTTATTTATTTATTTATTTTTGACAGAGAAGAGAGAGAGAGAGAGAGAGAGAGAGAGAGAGAGAGAGAGAGATACAGAGACAGAGAGAGAACTGAACTGGGGGAGCTCCCAGTTTAGCATATGGTTCCGCTCGGGCCAGGGCTGGGATTCGATCCTCCTCCCGGCTGCAAAGTGAGCGCTTAACCCACTGACTCATCCTGGCTCCCCCCCCCCCTTTTTTCTTAAATCTCCTCTTACGTCATTGGACACACAATTCAACATTTTTGGCAGTGCCTGTGGGTATGACAATGAAGTGGAACAAGACAAGGAATTGAAGCAAATATGCCTCCTAGACTGATTATTTTTTTGGCCTAGTCCTAGAGTTTAGGCATAATAGCTTCTATAAATTCCAATGACTGGTATTAAAAGAGTTAATGAGGTCATTTCCATAATTATTCACCTTCTTAAAGTGAAGATAAGCAGGAAACCACTTCAGTTGTCAAAATTAACTAGGGCATCAATCAAAAGCTCATAGATTTTGAGATAATTCTGTATTTAAACTCCATTTAGTTTCTGCAGGGGGACTCCAACCTGCCTAGGAGGCTTAATTAGGCTAACTGTCTGAAAAACAGCATAAAACATATGGGTGGGTTTCTATTCAAAACTAGTTTTATAAGCATTCTCATAGCTCTTACAGAAAATGAATGAACTTTCAGGGATCTTCAACTAAGCCTTCTGTTTAGTAATTCCATAAGGGGAACGAAAACGGCTTGGAAGGAATTGATCTTTTTAAAGTGGTCTTTATATTGTGCTTTGCTCTTTTTATAGCATGATTTGAACTATATCATGAACTGTGAGAGCCCAGGAGAGACAGAAAACATTCAGGGATTGTTTTAAAAGCTTCAGATCAAAACTGAAATTTCAGTTTCCCAGGGGAATGCCAGCCACTCTGCCCTTGTACTTCCTGAAAATTTCAATATATCATTTATTAAGCCTTTTTACATAAAGTTCCAGGTAAAATAGGGTATAATTTGTATCCTCAAGAATCTTAATGAGAGTATTAGACACATGCACAGTCAATTTTAGATATTAGTCTGTAGTGAGCACTAAAGATATAAGTAAACATAAATGAGGGCACAGGGTAAGGAGTGACTAACTCTGCCTGAATAGATCAGCAAGAGCTTCACTGAAGAGTCTCCTTAGTAGTTGAGTTTTTGTGGGCTCTTTGCATAATCAGGATGGATCCCCACCCAAAATGTGGATCCCATATCAGGACTCAGGATGCTACCCACATAAACAGAAGGTATGAAAAGGTTTATTGTTCACACAATGAGGCTTTTGGGGGAGAGCAAAGCAAGTTTCCCAAACTGTTCAGAACGTGGCCTGTGAGAGAGCAAGGAAAGGAGACTTGGCATGGGGGTTTTGTTGTGGTTAGGGTGTGGATCCGGACTCCGGGCTGTGCCTGGGCAGGGGCTTTGCTCGGTTTGAATCCCCTGCTGGTGCTAAAAGAAAGGACACCAAGGCTATTTGATCAGGTTGCCCAGATGACATCACAAAGGTAGGAGAGAAGTTAAAACTGACAACAGTCAAACATCAAATGGAGAGACAGACTCCTTATTACAGTGAGGTTCCTCTGAATTTTATTTTATAGCGTCACCGAGAAAACACTCCATCCTTTTTCTTTTATTCCAAACTTAGAAGGAAAGATTTTAGACAGCTCCCTATGGTAACCAAACCAAACAAAAACTTTTAGTCTTATCAGCCCTCTAGCTGATTATATCACCAGGTTGTGTTTTTCTAGAAAATTCAGGCCATCTATTCTCACCTTGTTTCACATCTGTCCTGTGTGGCTACATCCCAAGACCTTGCTCCGCATTCTCCACCTCACCCTTGCTATTACCATTTTCCCCCTGGACATCCCCAGTTCACTAAGAGATGGTACCCATTTGTTGTCTGCGTCTCCATTGCACTTTCTGTCATTACCCCAGGAAACTTCTGCTACTAGGACCATGACACATCCAGTGCCTGAGGATAAGAACCTCCTGGTTCCTTGAACTACAAAGAGCTTCCTGTTCACCACACTCCAGGTGTCCACTCCCCAGGACCCAGTCTGGATGTTGGCATTGCCCATAGCTCTATGCATTCTGAGATCTTGATCCTGAGTGCTCTAAGCTCTGACCGCAACCCTTATCTCTACATGGCTTAAAGTCTCTTGCTCCTTGGAGATCTACTCTTCCACCTCCCCTCCTTTTTCTCCTCATCTGACCCTCCCCTGGGGCTTCACTTCCTTCTAATTTAACTTATACTCTCTGAAACATCCTTTTCAATCCTTCCCTCATTTGTTTAACCACTATTTATTTGAGTACTTATTAAGTTCCAGTCACTGTTTAGACACTGGAAATATGGTATTTAAATATATAAATTTACTTTTCACTATAAAGTTTATATATCAGAGGAGAAAGGCAGACAATGAGCAAATAGACAAGCAGACTTATAATGTATCAGAATATGATAAGAGCAATGGAAAAATATAAAGCAAGTTTAGACAGCAAGAGCATGCTGGAACAAGGGAGTTGTTGCTACTTTATATACTTGAGTAGTTATGGAAGGATTCACTGATGAGGTGATATTTGCTCTGAAACTTGAAGAAAATTATAGAATGAGCCATAATTATTTTGAGAAAAGCACCTTTAGGTAGCAGTAAAGAGAAAGTACACAAATTTTCAGAGATTGGGCTATGCTTGAAATGTCTGTGGACAGTGAAGAGACCAGTGTGTCTGCATTGGGGTGACAAATGGAATACAGAAAGAGAGGTATAGTTGGGGAGCTAGTTGAGGACAAAGTAATGCAGAGCCTTGTAGACTGTGGAAGATTTAGATCAAAGGAAGGAATGATTCCAGCTTGATCTGATTCCTGTTGACTTCATCTCCATCCTCAATATTCTTCCCCTGTTTTCTTTGGCTCATCTTTTATTTTAATTAATGACTCATCCTCTAGGCATGTGAACATGCTCAAGCGTCTATTCCATATTAAATAAACAAACCACAAAAACAAAAACTTAGGGTACTACCTGATCTTTCTCCTCCCCTTGGTAACTAAGCATCTCAAAAGAGTAATTTTCAGTCCTGTTCTCACTTATGCACCTCATATTCATTATGTAATCCATATAATCATATTCTAGAAACTAAACCTGCTATTGTGAAGGTTGTTGCTAAAATCAAAGGACATATTTTAGTACTAATCTTAATTTACTCCCTATGTAGGTATGAATTATTGACTACACTCTTCTTGAAATTCTTCTCTTTTGGCTTTCAAGGCACGATGTATTCCCTAGGGTTCTATTTTTGTTCATCTTCTCTCCTTCACACTTACTTTTCACAATGCTGTTCACTTTCATGTCTCTAATTGTCATCTATATGCTGGTAACTCCTTAATATATATTTGCAGGCCAAGCCACTTTTAAAAAATTTTGTTCCAGCTCATATATCAAAGTTCCTATCTTCATTTCAATTTCTCAAAGGTACTTGAAACTTGTGTCCATAATTTATCTTCTTTTCTCTCACAAGCTACTTCTATTCTCTCTCTCTCTTTCTAGTTCACAACCTAGTGATGAAGTCAAGAATCAACCTAAATTATAAAAGTAGAAGTTTATTTCAACATCCTGTTTAATTGACCACTGCTTTTTTTAAGATTTATTTTTATTGGGTTTTTTTTTTGAAGATTTATTTATTGTTTTTGAGAGAGAGAGAGAGAGAGAGAGAGAGAGAGATACAGAATCAGAAACAGAGAGAAGGGGGAGAACCTAGAAAAGTCTCCATAGTTGCACATCATTGGTTTTTCCACATAGTTTCATTCCACAGGTGGGCGGGGCTACACAGGGCAGGAACTGGACTGGGGTCTCGCCCCAGTGAGAACTGAACTGGGGGCACTCCCCAGTTTAGCATATGGGTCCGCACGGGCCGGGGCCGGGATTCGATCTTCGGTCCCCGGGGCTGCAAAGTGAGCGCTTAACCCACTGAGCCATCCCGGCTTCCCCTATTTTTATTGTTTTTGACAGAGAGAAAGAGATAGACAGAGAGAAGGGATAGGGCCCAATGCAGTCTCCATAGTTGCACGTCATCAGTTTTCTACAGGTGGCCTCAGGGCTGCGCAGGGAAGGAACTGACCGGGGGCCTCCCACCTAGGCCAGGGCTGGGATTTGATACTTGGACTCTGGGGCTGCAAGATGAGCCATCCCAGCATCCCCTGGTCACTAAGCCTTGATGTTACAACATATTGCTGATCCAGTTACTTCATGATTGGTGTCTCCCTGCCTAAATTCCATTTGTCTTTTCAGACTCTCAATTGTTATCCTATTTGGGAAATTGTTTCCTAGCCCCAGATAGCATTCTGACCTGCTTCTATGACTCCATTTCTAATAGCTCTTTCAAGTACTTAATATCTTATTTGACAATGATCTGGACACATGTGTGTCTTTGAAGATCAACTTGAGGGGAAAAAGTATGTCTTTATTAGTCTTCATTATCTTTGTATCTGTAGTGCTTATCACAGTGAAACAACACACTTTGTGTGTCATTGTCTCCCATCACCCCCAGATGGGACCATCTAGTTGTAGGACAACAAGGTCAGGGCCCCCCTGAGTCTACATTATGGTGAGTTGCATAATTATTTCATTATACATTACAATGTAATAATAATAAATATAAGGTACGGTATACAATAAATTTATCATGCTTAAATCATCCTGAAACCATACTCCTCTTGCCCTCCATCCATGGGAAAATTGTCTTCCACAAAACTAGTCCTGGTGCCAAAAAAGGTTGGGGACTGCTGCTACACATGTTATGTACTGTTAAAGCAAATCTATTGGGACCATAAATCAGTTATTCTCAAAATATTTTAAATACATTTTTTTTAGTATATACATTTTTTGAGCTTTAATGTATTCATTAGGCTGTTTGTTCAGTTATACTTTCATTTGAGTATCCAGTAATATATATTTCATATATATTTCAAATATATCATATATATTTCTCCTTTCATTTAACAAAAACATATGGATCAGTTGCTATGCATTTAAACAATAACCTTTGTTAGCTCTGGTAAAAAGGAGCTTACATTCTAATAATGGAGAGAAAATCTCTACACAAATGTTTATGATAGATGTTAAAATGTACAAAGGGAGAACAGGTAAAAAGCTCTAAGAATTTTAGATAGAAAAGTACTGAAAAAGTGCTGAAAAGCTAAAATTTATTGGATATATCTTAAAGCAAGCTTGTCCAACCTGCAGACCTTGGGCCACATGTGGCCCAGGACAGCTTTGAATGTGGCCCAACACATATTAGTAAACTTTCTTAAAACATTAGATTTTTATTTGTTTATTTAGTTCATCAGCTATTGTTAGTGTTAGTGTATTTTTGTGTGCCCCAAGACAATTCTTCCAGTGTGGCCCAGGGAAGCCAAAAGTTTGGACATATCTCAAAGAGTAGAAAGAACTTGAACATGTGGTGATACCAAGTTCATTGATTTCCTGTGAAGTAATGCTCTCTCTCTGTCTATCTTTCTATTTATTTACTTATGAATATATGATATCCAAATACCTAGATACATCTTTTTAACTGTGGTTCTATCAAAGGAATTTCCTTTGGAAATGTAAAGTGCTATGAGCATCCTTATAAATATAGCTAAGTGACTCCTCTTAGGCATTAACTAATTTGGGACTGTAATTGTTTTCTCAGTTTAATGCAGTTAAAACCTCAGTATATTTCCTTATCATCATGGCAACAATTTTGAATCTATTGCTTCCTCCTATAAAAAAATAGCTGTACTGTTTTATTAATTTGAATCTAAAGTTATTTCTTTCTTCATGTTGTTTAATCAAACTTTTTCTTTACAGTTTTTATTTCACTTCGAATATTAGAAGTGTTATTTAGTGAAATATTTATAAATAAGGGCCTTAAGTCAGTTCTGAAGTATACAATTAGAAGCACTGTTAATAATATAATTAGGTTGAAGTTTTTACTCTTGACTTTGATTTAGGTGGTTTTCAAATATATTTTTTTAAAAGATGAGTTCACCAGGATAATAGCTCATTTCTCCTTTTATATCAAATTCTGTGACTGCCTTATTCCTGTGCTCCACTAATCTCCTATTGCAATACCCTGAAATTGTGTAGGTTATAAGTAATCATAAAGTGTCAGCTTTGAAAAGCTAACATTTGTTAGCCTCACAGGTCTGAAATGACCAGTGATAAGTGAGGTTGTTAAAAAGTAAAGTAAAATGTTAATTGATGCAAAAGCACAAAGCTGGAAGAGGCACTTAAAGAGTTTAGATGCAGAACTTATCATTTATCAGATTTGACAAATTATCTTGAACAGTTTCCATAGATATTTACATTTATATTTTCCTCCATTACCATTTTCCATATAAGCATGTCACAATCCAAAAATAGTTAAAACACCACCTTTGCAAAGAGTTTACGTAGTCTCATATGAAACTATACACATGATTCAGATTCTACTGTGTATATTTACAGTGTTTTATTTTAAGCAGTGTGGTGATCTAAGAAAAGAATCAAAGAACAGACTACCCTAGAAATTTACATAAAGAGAAAAGAACATGCACACTCTTGGGGAATTAGAGAGAAGATTCTTTCTTAATCATCACATACATTTAAATTACCCAAATTTGCATGAATGCTGAAGTGTGAATTGTTGCTTAAAAAAAAAAAATAACAGTTTCTTTCAGACCATTGCTAATTATTCTTGGCTAATGCTGTAAAGTTAAAGGCATGGAAAGTCTGATATTTCTTGGTTGCCTTCCCCAGAAGCCACACAAGGCATGGCTTGCTTAGATTTTCTGGTTGATACACAAAGCAGAAGTAGCATGAAATATTGCAAGTAAAGTAGTTTTGTTTTCTTGGATCTTCAGTTGCCAATAGAATCCAAAAACAAAACAAAACAAAACAAAAAACAGAAGAAGAAGCTTTTAACTGACTCTAGAAACAATGCTTTTACAAAAATGGCTGGCTAATTATAGATGTGCTTTTACTAGATTTTTCTTCTTAGTAGGACTAGACCAGAGCCAGTCACTTGGTATGAATGTTGGATTCTGCTTAATACCTCTTTATGTGCCAGTTTTTTCACAAACTATCTATTTATGAGATAATGGAAAATATGTCTAAAATGATGGATCCAGGCTTTTAAAAGCATATTTAAGTGGCTCTAGCTATTGATTTCTGACTCATTTTGTTCTCATATGTAGAATTTACCATGGTTGCAAACAGAAATTTGTGCTGCACATTCACTTTCAGGGTGGTGTGAACAGAGTGTCCTGACCCGAGACTGAAACCTATTTACAGAACTTACAAGAATTAAGGATTTTTCGTAACTGTGTGGTACATTTTGACAGCTTAGTACTGACCTGTCATTTGAAATCCTTGTTTTCCTGATAGGGTTTTCTTTCTTCTCCACTAGAAATTTATTTGAATTCATGCTTTCCCCAAAGTAGAACTTCAGTCTTTGTTCTAAAGATGTTTGAGAATCATCAAGCTACTAAGGAGAAGCAGTTTGTGTTTGAATGTAAGCACTGAGATATTACATTGTATTCAGTGGATATTATGAGTTCCTAGGTGGCTTTACTGGGCATACTATAAATAATATTCTAAAACATAAAACCTGCCCTGTAGGCTCCAACAGTCTATTTGAAGATTAATGGCAAATGAAGAGGACAGTAGAGGGCCACTCTGCATAGCTGTTCAGAGTGCCCAGCACAGGTGGCATGGCTGAGGGGAAGGAAACTCTTCTTTTGTTCTTACCAAGCCAGTCTATGGTATTTAATTATGGCAGTCTAATCTGATTAAGAGACCACTTCATTTTCACAGACCTGAAAGAGATTTAAATTAGGTAGGTTATCAGTTAGATCTATAGTAAAACAGCATGAGGTGTTACTATAGCTCTAACTGATAACCTACCCAATTTAAATCTCACCATCTGACACCAATTTACTTTTACTGAGTGACACTAAAAGTTAAAAAAAAATTAGATAACCCCTAGCTCAAAATAAAAAATATTGGGACATTGGGTGACTTCTACAAATGGTATTCAATTTGTACATAAGAAGTTTATTGGCTACTATGTGAAAACTGAACAAGTGTCCTCTCAGTACTTGATGGCTATATGCAGAATAGTACCTGAAATCACCTGGGATGCATTTACATATGCCATTTTTCCTCTCTCAAAAATCAAAACAAAAGGGAAAAAATCCAAAATAAGTCTTTAGGTAAGTTAGTTCCAAAAAAGGAAGTTAGAAAAAAGGAGAACTTGGTCTTGATTTGAGACCCCCAAATTTAACAATGAAGAGGAAATTTCAGGTTTATTTATTTTGTTCTAAAGTCTCCCCACTTCTTGCTTTACAGTGTGTCTGTAAATCAGGACATGTCCTACACGTGATGATTCTTATATTGACGGGAGAGCATGACAATGCCACTTAGGTCATAGACTTCCTTGCCTAAGAAATTCATGAGACCAGGTTGGTGGTAATTCAAAACAGAGCAGAAATAGATATATTATTCTCTCTAACCTTACATACTTTTCTGGAATCTTTTTTATTTCTAAAACACCCACAAGCAAATAACTAAATTATGTACCTCAGGCTCTTCACATTAGGAATTAAATCTCTTCTCTTGCTTTATTTTGGACATTCTTCAGTCCATTCTTCATTCTTGGTTTACAAGAGAATTATAAACTCTGATCATAATCCTTCTGTTACCAGATGCCTGTGTGGCAGTGCTCAAATGTGTTATCTTTAGAGTCTAAAATGGTATCATTTAGCCACTTCTATGTCTAATGATCCAATAAGTTATCATCCAAAAAAAGAAACAATAAATGACCGCTACTCATCAAATAGCAATGCATATTGGAGCTGATCGTGACCCAGATAATAATTAATCTATCCTCTACAATAGGCTAGAGAATGACAAAAAGTGGGAATTGATAACTGAAACCAACATAATTTGTTGTCTTTGTGTTCGAAAGTACTTAACCTGACTTTTGTCTGCCTGTGGACATAATTTCTTTACTCTGAGCTAACCAATGAAGAGACTTGGCATATATCCCTGTCCTTATTAAAATAGAACTGAGACAAAGCATAGGTCATTTACTTGCTTCACGAAATACTTTCTTCTGGAATAGAAGACTCTTAAGCAACTAGCATGTTTATTAAGAACAACAATGTGTTTTTCAAAGCTACTTCAAGGCCATTGCCCCACTGTGCTACTATAATATATAATCTGCCAATTCTGAATCAGATCCCTGCTTTGTAATACCTGCCTTAAAGTCACTCAACCCGAGCCCTAAAATCATCCTATCATTTCCTAATTTCCAGCTCTTGAAATACTAGTAAGATTTAGTCAAGGTGGTGTTCTGGTTTATTGCAATAAATTTAATAAACTCCTCTTAACCTGATTATTATGTGTTCCTAGTGGTGGGTTACAGGGCTTCCATACCTCTTGTCTCTATTACTGAATTTAATAGGACTATCTTTAGGACATCTGAAACTCAATAGACTTGCATGGGGAAGGAAATACTCTCAATCTGATATACTCAAGGCTGAGACACTTTGCTCAATCAAGCACTCATAATGAAATTTTGTCCTTCAAAATCATTTCATATTTTATTCTTGTAGTTAAAATATAAAAGCAGTTTCAATCCTTCAAGGCTATACATTTCTGAATGATCTATTTTTCATTTTTTCCTTGAAACCATCTAATTTTTTTCTTCTCTTAACTGTTATGCTATACCTGTGTCTTAGTCTGTTCAGGCTACTGTAACAAAAATATCACAAACTGAGTGGCTTAAACAATTTATTCCTCATAGTTCTGGAGGCTATGAAGTTCAAGATCAGGGTGCCTGCCAGTATGGTCATCTTCTAGTGAGAGCCCTCTTTCTGGCTTGCAGATGTTGCCTTCTTGCTGTGTCCTCACATAGTAGAGAGAGAGAGAGAGAGAGAGAGAGAGAGAGAGAGAGAGAGAGAGATCTGTTCTCTTTTATGAGGGCACTAATCCAATTAGGAGGCCTCTAGCCTCATAGCCTTATCTAAGATTAAGCGTGTCCCAAAGATCGTATCTCCTAAAACTAACATGTAAGGTCATAGGGCTTCAGTATATGAATTTGAGAGGCCTCAAACATGTAGCCCATAACACCTTGCGATAAGGAAAACATGCAGCCCATAATACCTTGCAGAAAGAAAAAGTAATACACACTCTTTTTGCAACCACTTTCTCTGAGATATAGGCTCAATAGACATGTTATTTGCATTCATAGTAGATTATCTCAAGTGACAGTTCTGCTAACTATTTTGCTACTGTATAACATAGGTCTTTATATTCTCAGCCTTCTATATCCGTTCTTTTGGTATCTATTGCTTGATTACTAGGTAACCCCACTTCTGATTCAAATTTCTGTATCATTTTGAGTAATGCCAATTGTTGCCAAAAGGTTTACAAAATGCTGGAGGATTAATACAACACAAATTTATATTACACTCATGTAACCAACAATCCAAAGCAGGCCTTCCCCATTAGGGACCACCTTTTTCCACAAGGTAAATTCCATATTGTGGCTCCACTATCCTTAATACCTGCCTTTCAAGGTCAGTACGATCATTTGATTCAAGTTGGTAGATGTGGGTAGGGAGCATAGAGAATTGCAGAAGGGAGGTTTTTAATGGGTTAGGCCAAAATGGCACACATCACTTTCATTCACATTTAATTGACTGCAACTCAATCATACGGCTAAATCTGACTGCAAGGAAGCCTGGAAAATATGGTACAACTATAAGTCTAGAAAGAAAAGGAAATAAATTTGATGCTAATATAGCCAGTCTCTGACACAGTTGTGTCTTTTTTTTTTTTTTTTTTTTTTATCTTTTCACATTTATAGAGAGAAATTGTCTTTTTGTCTTCAGTGCATAGTTATTTCTATTTTTACTTTTTGACAGATAGAGAGAGAGACAGAGACAGAGACAGAGACAGTTAGAGAACCAAACTGTGGGAACTCCCCAGTTCAGCACGTGGGTCCTGCCTGGGCCGGAGCCGGGATTCGATCCTCGGTCCTCATGGCCTCAAAGCGAGCGCTCAACCCGCTGAGCCGTCCCGGCTTTCCCAGTTGTGTCTTTTTAAGTACACATGTTGATACAGGTAAACAGAAGCTTGGGGACACTATCAGATAGTAGGCGATAGTGCCGGAAACAGAGCTGGAAGAGCTCAGCCTGTGATGTGACTGCGAAAATAGTTGGCAAGGGACATCGTTATGCTATAGATCAGGAAAGACATCAAATGTGATATGTATGAGTAGAGTGTACAGAGTTAATGTATAGAAACTTTGGATACATGTAGAGCAGACTTTCAGTTAGCTGACACCCATAGGGATTAGTAGATGGCAGATAAGTATACCTGGCATTCTCAAGCAACTGGCAAAACCCTCAAGCAACTGACACTACTGAGAGTAGTGCCGCTGGTTGCTTGAGTTTCAATTAACTGAGAGTCTACTGTGTTTCTGTTGGAGGAAACATTGGATGTAAAAGTTTAGGGGCAGAAATGATGATGACCTGTTTGAGAGGCAGTGAGAACATTTGCTTGGCTATGGCAGATTTCTTTTAGACATAAAGAAAATTAAAGATAATTAGGGATGTTAGAATGAAGCTGAGGTCCTTTAATGCTGCTCACACTAAAAAGTCTTAGTCTAGACCCATTTAAATAGTATCGATCATTTAGAGTCATTGTCGACTTATGATTTTATTCTCTTTAGGTCTGCTATTTCAGCATTTGATGTTTTCATTTAGGTGGAAGAGAGTCTGTATGAAGAAGAGATACACAGACTCTGAAAAGGGGATAAATTGCAAATGGCCTATTATACATTCATTATGTCCCTCCAATGTCAGCAGGAGTTTTCTGGGTCCCTGGTAGTTGTGTGCATAATGGCTGGAAGATTGAGTCCTAATGACTAAGACTAGTATGCAGAGGCACCACTATGTGCAACTTTGTTGAAATATAATATCTTTGTCTGAGGCGATTAGATATTACAGATAAGTCATTTAAAAATGCACAAGTAAAACGCATTTTCTCTGATCAGTGTAATGCTAGTAGATAATGTTTCTTATTTTTTAAAATATAAAATTGATAATGAAATCTTTCAAAAGGTATAGTGTACTTAAAATGAGAAGAGAGGCAATTCATAATGTCCTAGTGCTCACATAGGACTTTATCATAATTAAATGTTAATTGTATAATTTTGTATTCTACTAACCTGAAGTGTGCTTCAAAAAAACACAGTAAAGATGTTCAATGAAATTGAGGAGTACAGAAATAACAAGATTCAATTTAATGTCCCTCTAGTGATTATTTTTTCCCACTTAGGGTGATCTAGCATGTTTTTTGAGGGGAAAAATAGCCTTGACTGTTCAATGTAACCTTTTCCAAAGTTTTTGACAAACGTAAATTCAAAGTACTTTATTTGTATTGTTATAAAACTTTAATATTGGTGTTGTCATCTTTGATTGCTCAAAGATGCTGTTGAGTTGAACATTTCAATGACTTATATGGAAATATATAATGTATACGAGTATAATAGAAATTGTCCCTCAGCATTAACCATACATTAAGTAGCATGCTGAGAGAAATACTTTATGAACTTGAAAATAATATTTGAGTTCTTTCTCTTTCTTATATTAGTGTTATTATTGATAAGTAGAGTAACCATATAATTTGTCAACCAGGTTGGGGTACTTTGTAAGTGAAAGTTGTATTATTAATTACTCTGGAATGATAGAAATTAGCCAGGAGATATGGTACCTATTGATATTTCTATAGGAATAAATTGGTAAGGAAGGTAATAAATTAGACCTTAGTTTAAGTTGTCATTTTTACCAAACACTTCTGTGTGGTAGGGAAACTATTAAGATGCATTATCTCTTTAATTCACACTCTCACATAAAGTAGTTATTATATAGCCACATTTTAGATGAGGAAACTAGGGCTTACAGATGTTAAATAACTTCTTTAAGATTCCATATAGTAGGTGACAAAGGCTGATTAAAAATTTTATGCATTTATATAAATTATGGGAAATAACACTATAAGCAGTTTGACAATAAAGATATAAGTAACCCATAGTCCTATTATATCACTAATATAACTATTATAATTTTTTAAAATTTATTTCTGATCTTTTTAAAATGTCTGCTATTTCTCTCAGAGGAATTTAAAAATATTTACCAGAGTAATAACACATATAATGAAAAAAATTTAAACAGCACCTAAAACATAAAGACAAAACAAAAGGCTCTATACCTACTTCCACTTTGTACCCCAAACTTTACATCCCAGAAGTAATAATTTTAGCTTTTGCTTCTTCTAGAGGTTATCTCAATAACTTTAAAATAATATGCTAATTTTAAACTTTTTTTTTAAAAGATTTATTTTTATTGGTTTTTGACAGAGAGAGAAACAGACAGAGACAGAGAGAAGGGGGAGGGCCCAGAGCAGTCTCCATAGTTGATAGCATTAGTTTTCCAATAGTTTCACTCCACAGATGGGCGCAGGGCTGTGCAGGGCAGGAACTGGGCTGGGAGCCTCCTGCATAGGCCCCGGCAAGAACCAAACTGGGAATACACCCCAGTTCAGTGTATGGGCCTGCATGGGCCGGAGCTGGGATTTGATCCTCAGGCTCCGGGGCTACAAAGCTAGCACTTAACCCACTGAACCAGCCAAGCCTCCCACTAATTTTAAACTTATGATTATTTATCTTTACATAGCATCTTATGACTCTACTATAAAAGTTAAAGTATTAGTTTCTTCTTATTCTCCTCTCAATGTATAACTGTATGATTTTGATTATTTTATTGATTACTTATATAACTTTTTATAATAAATATATATTTTCAGATTATAAAAATATATGATCATTGCAAAATTAATATACAACAGGTAAAAGTATAGAGAAAAAGAAAAGGTCACCTGAAATTTTATCTCACTGTCAGACTCTACATTAACATCTTAGGGACCATATTTGATGTCATTCTTTGTTGATCTATTAATATACACATACATTAAAAAATGCCTATATGCATATTTTCACATAATTAGGCCCATATGTTGGATTCCCCATGAAACACACTGAGATGGGTCTTTTTTTTTTTTTTTTTGACAGAGAGAGAGAGAGAGATACAGAGACAGGGAGAGAACTGAACTGGGGGAACTCCCCAGTTCAGCACATGGGTCCGCATGGGCCGGGGCCGGGATTCGATCCTCGGTCCTTGGTGCTGCAAAGTGAGCGCTTAACCCACTGAGCCATCCCGGCTTCCTCCTGAGATGGGGTTTGTGTGCAGAAAATTAATGGGACATAGCATGGAAAAACATGACAATGAGGAAAACAACTGTGCTACAGGCACCACAGAGACCTCAACCAATTCAGTGGGGTGTTCTGGAGCCCCCTATTGTAACATATTGAAATAAGAGGCTATGCCTTTGTACTTTTCTATTAACTAGTCACTGGGTCCCAGACTAACCTCCTTTAGGGAAAAGAGATGGTCTTATAAAAGCAAACAGTTTTCTTTTTTCTACTACTGTCACTTCTTCTGACACCAAATGTGTGGGTAGTTTTTCTCACATCAAGTAACTTTCCAATTATTGGTGGACAGGAACTGAGTGTCTTATCATTTAACTCATTTTGACACTAATTGTCCAGAGTTAACTCAGACACCACAGGTTAAGGGCTCAGTCCCACAAGGCTTCCCACCCCCTATATCAGATCCCAATTGTCAGTCTGGGCCCCTCATACTTCTAACAGACCATCTGTAAAGCAGAGGTCCCATGATGATCTTTATTTTTTGGATAATTTTTTAGAATGGCTCATAGAACTTAAGAAAGTACTTTGTTTACTATTAACCATTTATTATAAAAGCTACAACTCAGCAACAGCTAAATGAATGAGCTGTATAGGACAAGGGATGGGGAAGGGCCACAGAGCTTCCATGAATTCTCAGGGCACATAACTTTACCAGTGCCTGCATGTATTCATCAACCTGGAGTGTCTCCAAACCTCTTCGGTTAGGGTGTTTCATGGAGGTTCCCTTATGCAAGTTTGACTGACTATATCATTGGCCATTGGTAATTAAACTCAAATCTCTAGCCCCTTACCTTTTACCTGGAGGATGAGGAGTAGGGAGTAAAGTTTCAATCTTCTAATCATGGCTTTTCTTTTCTTTTCTTTTTTGTGACTAGCATCCATCTTGAAGCTATTCTGAAGCCTACCATAAGTCACCTCATTAAGGAAAAAAAACCACCCAGGAAATTTCATGGATTTAGAAATCCTGGGTCAGGAACAGGGGTCAAAGACCAAATATTAGAACAAAAGGTGCTCTTAGCACTCCTATCTCTCAGGGAATTACAAGGTTTTTAGAGAGTTGATGCTAGGAAACAGGGATAAAGACCAAATAAACAACTATTATTATATCACAATATTACATCTAGAGTGAAGCAGTTCCTTTCTGCTAGGACCAGTTCCTGAGAAAAGAATTAGCTATAAGGTGTTAGAAGCTATCACTCCTGGGAAATGGAAGGATGAGTGACTTTATGTTATAACACAGCCTCTACCACAATACTATACAAGTCATTTTAAAAATCATGGGCAAATTTCAAAATTATCTAAATTACATTAAAATTATATTAATTTTTGGCTTACTTCCCTCTCCATTCTCTCTAACATTCTCCTCCTGGTGACCAAAGTTCACTCTAGTACATTCTGGGGGTGCCAAAAAATGCATACACACTTTAAGAGATGTTATGTATGTATCACTTTTCAAAGGTGAATTGAATTATGGTAGCAATGTGTAGTATGGCGTTCTCTTAAAAGATGGCGTTCATCAAATGAATGCTAGTGTCACCATGTCACAGGCAGGACAGACAAAAAAGTGCCAGAAACACTGTTGACACTGGAGAAGTGCAAGACCATTTTGAAGTGGTATTTGAAATTTGAGAACACTTTGGAACTACATTGACAATGGAGGTGTGAATATGCAGCAGAACCTCCAGCACACCTAACAACTGCACACTTTCATGATAAGGTAGAGACATGGTAAATTAAAATGGCATGCACAGCAATACAAATGGACATTTTGGTCAACATTGCTCAAGCAGTAGTTTGTCATAATCAGAAGTGTCTGGATGCTGATGGTAACCATTTTGAGCACCTCTTATAATTGCAGAAGTCAAATGTGACTTGTATTCATCTTTTGTTATTGGAATATATTATTATAATTTTTTTATTTTTTTATTTTTTATTGTTAAATTTAATGGGGTGACATTGGTTGGTAACAATCAGACAGTTTCCCAATGGACAACTCCACATCACATCACCCATGCATCGCATTATGTGCCCAGCTCCCAGAATCAGGTCCCCCTCCAACCCGATATATCTGGTGCCCACTCCCCCCTCCCCACTATTATTATAATTTTAACACAGTTTTTTTTCTTTCTTGAAATGTGTATACATTTTTTGGTACCCTCTGTATTTCTCTTCTTTCTGCTGCTTGCCCACATACTATGTGTGAATACACACAAAGCTTTTTTTTTTTGAGGGGGAGGCAGAGGATCATAGTTCATTTCATACAAATGGGATAATATTAAATAACTTCTCTGAACATTGATTTTTGTACTTAATCATACTTCCTGAAAATCCCTCCAAAGTAAATCTTATAGTCAACCCATTCTTCTTAACAATTGTATTATTCCATTGTGTGTTACTAATTTACCTCTTGACTCTCATTGCCAAGCTTACCCTTTGGTATTTTACTTTGTGATTATGTAAACCGCATCTTCCAGAGTGTCAGAGGACTCAATTCTAGTATCTCTTCTCTACGTGTTACATAAGTGATTGCATCCATATTTATCTGTTGAAGTCTAACTCACATCTCACTTATGACTCCAGACCTGTATGTACAACTACCAATTTGGGGTCCAATATGCACCTCAAACATAATACATCCACACTGAACTTATGATATAGCTGGGAATATTCTATTCTTGCCAAACCTATTTATTCTGTAGTTTCTCTCATTTTAGTTAATGGCAATTGCTTTCTTTTAGTTTTAAAATTTGACAGTATCATCATAAGTAACATGTTATTGTCACTTTAATATACCTTCTTGATTAATACAGAGAATGAGAAATTTTTATATTGCTTTTTAAGATTTTGCTTCTGTAATTTTTATGTTCAGGTTCATTGGCCATTACTTTATTAGTTTCTTTGCCCTTTTATAGTCATCGGTAATAGTTCTACATATAATAAGGGTATATAATCCCTTTAGCTATATTAAGCATGATAATGATGTTTTGAAAAGCATTTTCTCACTGAACTGAAATACTAATATTGTCCTATATTAACATACATATGTATATACAGTTGACCTTGAACAACAATGGGTTTGAACTGTGCAGGTCCACTTACACAGAGATATTTTTCAATAAATATGTAAAATACTGTAAATGTGTTTTTATCATCTTTATGATTTTTACAACATTTTATTTTATCTAGCTTACTTTACTGCAAGCAATACCGTGTATAAGGACTGCCTGGGAAGTATTCAGCCTTGTCTCCATTCTGGTTATATTGACAATGGCTGGAATTTTTTCCAGGTAGCCCTCATAATACATATAACATACAAAAATATATTAATCGACTCAATTTTATTGGTAAGGCTTCCCATTGCTAGCAGGCTACTAGTAGTTAAGTGTTTGGGGAGTCAAAATTAGAACTAGCAATACTGCCAGATGTGGCAAAAATGAGGCATGGCCAACAAGAGATTCAGGTATAGACCAAATTTACTTAGGGTGCTTGAGTAGTGTAGACTGAGAGGATAAGTCCATGTTTCTGATCCTGATTAAAGTTCTGTTGATCTGAAGAATCATGAAAGTAAGAACTTAAAATGCAACCAAATGATTGAGAATAGTGGTGTCCAACCCATAACCATTATTGTAGGCAAAGTATCTTAATTTTCTATCTGGACACTTGGAGTGAAAACATCATAAGAAAAGAGAGAAAATAGTATCTACAGTACTGTCAACTTACAACAGTTGAGAAACATAAATTGAAAAAAATGAGTAGTGTATTTTCATTTGTATCTGGAGTTTAACATGTTATGATTGCTCTGGATAATCATCTCTACACATGGAAGATATTATCTATGTGTATGTATTCTGCTGTCTCACTAAGATGCTTGAAATAAGATTAGCATCAAAACAAAGGAGCAGCACGTTCCCCAAGTGAGCCACTTGTTGGAGAACCCTTCTGTGCTCTCCAATGTCAAGGGTGGAATGGAATCCAGGCTGGAAGATGGAGCCACCAAAACCACCACCATGTTCACTTGCTGAAGAGAACCTGAAATGGGCATATTTCCTGGGGCTGCTGGTTGGGGACCATGCAGGAACAATGGCCATCAGTAGTTAGGCAGCCTTTGAGAACAGCACCTCTTACCCAGTCACAGAGATGCCTTGCCCTGGATGTGGGGAAACTCAATTAGGAACCGCACACTGACACTTGCATCTTCACATACCCTCTAACATCTTCTGTTTTATATAGGATTACTTTATTTATATCCTTCATGTTTATGTGGAGTAAACATCATTATGATTTTGTAACTAGAAGTACTCATCTGCATGTTTTTGGCCTTCTTTCCTTAAAACTTCCTATTCTAGTCCCCACACTTAGATTTCTCAAATTTAGAGTTTTACATAATATATTAAATTTCTTTTCTTTTTACTCTTACAGTTCTTATTATTCTCTGAAAATTGTTAGGCCTTCAAGCTTTTTGATTTTTTATATCCTATTGCCTCTTTACATCACCTGTAAGTTATCTTTTTATATAAAATTTCCAGTATAAAAAGTATAAACTTTCTGTGTCAGTGTGTTCTCCCATCTGCTCCTTTTCTTAAAATATCTCCCCCCCCAACAAAAAAAGGAATATTATTTCACAGTTCTCTCATTGTCTATGAATACTCTGCACTTATGGTTGATGTGGTAATAATCAAGTCTTGGCTCCTTAGGGCAAGAAAGCTTTTATCCTTTTCTTGGTAATGTTTTATTTATTAAACAATACAGCAAGCGATAAAGAAACCAAGAATAAAATCACAAAATAAATAAAAGTTGTTTCCTGAAATATTTATCATTTTATATATGTGTAGTATAACAAACAACAATTAATAAATTATCTTACATATCTATATGCATATATGTAAATTAATAAATTACCAAGAAATTGGACAGTTTCATTAAAATATTATTGAAGCCACAATATCTCAACCCTCTACATACAATATTTTGATTTCACAACCAAATAATTAAAATTATATATACAAATCACATGATTGCTGTCCTTAGCATTGCCACTAAAATATAGTTCCAATCTTGTAAAGCCTAAGGCATTAACTATTATAATAAATTTGTTATTATTCATTACTCTATTAGTTTTTCTCCTCTCCACAGCTTTATTCCTTTCTCATCACGCCTACCCTTTTCTTGGATAATTAAAAAATTGTTTATATCTATTGTTTATTTTCAGACTCTATTATGAATGTAGAGCATTCATACAAGATAATGTTTGGGATTGAAATAGCAATGTGTATCAAAACATAGATGCTGTGATAGCTGCTCCATATATTCTTTTTGTAGTGGTAAAAGTCACAACATAAAATTTGCTTTCTTAATCATTTTTAAGTGTACAGGTCAGTAGTGTTAAAGATACCGGTATTCACATTATTGTGTAACAGGTCTTTAGAACTTTTTCATCTTGCAAAACAGAAACACTACACTCATTAAACAATAACTCCCAGTTCTTCCTTCCTCAGTCCCCTGGTAATCACAATTTTATTTTCTGTTTCTATAAATTTGAGTACTTTATATACCTCATGTAGGTAAAATCATACTGTATTATTCTTTTTTTGACTGACTTATTTCACTTAACATAATGTCCTCTAGGTTCATCCATGTTGTAGCAGGTGACATAGTTTATTTCCTTTTAAATTCGGAGTAATATTTCATTGTATGCATATACCACATTTTGTTTATCCATTCATCTGTTGATAGACATTTGAGTTGCTTCTATGTCTTGAGTATTTGACTCTGTTTTCAATAGTTGTGAGTATATATCCAGAAGTGGAACTGCTGGATCATATGATAGTTCAATTTTAAGTTTTTGAGAAACCACCATATTGTTTGCCACAACAGTAGTACCACTTTACATTCCAACCAATGGTGCACAAGTGTTTCTTTTTCTCCACATTCACACCAACAATTATTATTTTCTGCTACACATATCCTTAAATGAGGATTTACAATGTGAACTGCCCTCTCCTGAGGTGATCAAAAAGTAACATGAGAAGTAATCTGTTTGAAACATGTTGAGTATCAGAAACTTAATTCCTTTTCTCACCAGCAAGGAAATACAGTAGTGCTCTATTTCATATATGGGTAAGGTCTAAAATGATGTTATGACCTTAGGAGGTTTAGATATCCTTAGGTATTCAATTAAAACTCTGGTCCATGAGAAATTACCATTGTGTATCTATTCTTTTATGAATTGAAATTTTTTGTGTCCCGATACATCACGATAGCAAAGCGATGAGTGAATCTTTAGTTAGAAACAATTTCTAAAAATTATTCTAGGTTGAATGCTGAAAATCTCATGCAACAACTAAAACCATCTTTTTGGTGGGAGGGAATGTTTTAGAAAATACTTGCCCAAACCTAGGACAGTTAGTAATGTTGGGAATAATAAATCTGACGATTTTTTCCCCCAATTCGAGACAAGTGTCTTTAAAAAAAAAATTTTTTTTTATTAATTGTTAAATTTATTGGGGGTAACATTGGTTGGTTAAAATTACATAGTTTCCAGGTGTACACTTCTACATTACATAGTTTATGTATTGCATTATGTGCATACCACCCAGAGTCAGTTCTCTTTCTATCACAGTACCAAGGCAGCCCTTTAAAGTGAAATAAATAGTCATGACACTGTATCCTGACCTGTTTTCTTTATGTTTCAAAGGTTTCTTTGTTCAGTGCCAGGAGGGAAGAAAACAAAAGTTTAATGGTTTTGATTAATGGCTATGCTTTATAAAGTTACACAGGATAATTTATGAGATACCTTCTCATGCAAGCACCTCAAGGCTTTGTGTAATAAAAAAAGTGCATATAATACTGAGCTTCTCCATAAATTAAAAATCTAATATCAGTGTTATACTACTTGAAACAATAGTTATAAGTCTTTCTTCATCACCCAAATCAAAGTTTTTATTTCTCCCCAAATTTTCATTTCTAATATATGTCTTATCTATTCTCTAAAACTTTCATTTGTATCTTGAGTTCTTCCTGAATTTTCCTCATATTTACAATATTAAATTCACTGTATACCCTTACCATTTGAAGTTTGTCAAAACCTTACCATAGAGAAAATGTATTTAACCCATAGACATACAGGTTTGGTGTTAGAGAATTTTCTTCAATTTTGCATTGCTATTTAATTTGAAGGATTTGTACGTG
Organism: Craseonycteris thonglongyai; assembly: GCA_004027555.1. NCBI lineage: Eukaryota > Metazoa > Chordata > Mammalia > Chiroptera > Craseonycteridae > Craseonycteris > Craseonycteris thonglongyai. Next base: position 21,766 of record PVKE010011659.1, read on the forward strand.
CCCAGGGAAGAATTGATAAATTGTCATATTTTTATATTCTGTTGTCTCTAGATTTGATGTATTTGGATCTCTTCATAATCTTCTGCCATTTTGGATTTTGTATAGCAGTATATGCTTTTATAGAATTTGTCACATTAATTTTATCTTTGCATCCTCACAGTTATTCTATGAAGAAGGAAAGGCAAGTATTATTACAGATCTCTTTATGGATAAAGAAATGAAGTCAGAGAACAATTCTATGACCCACTCAATGTCACTCAGTAATTTAGTGGTAAAGGCATCACTGGAGATCTTGGCTCTTGACTGTGGCACAGGGTATGTCTCGTTGTACAATGTGGTTCTAGAGCAGGGGTGTCAAACTGGCGGCCCGAGGTAATTTTTTGTGGCCCACGATGCTCTGAAATAAAATGAAAATAGAAAAAATTGTTATGAAGAAAATAGCGCTTAGGAGAGATCAAGGCAATACTGTACACACAATTCCCTCGTTAACCCTTTAACTACTGAAGACGAGTATACACGTGGACCAGTGCCTTTCCTGGGGGCCTGTGGGAGTGTATAAACATGCTGACTCAGTTCCAGCGACGTTTGTAAATGTGATGTGGCCTGTGTGAATCTTGCCTTTTGCACAAAATGGCCCATGTTTTAATTGAGTTTGACACTCCTGCTCTAAAGCATCACAAAATTTGACCAATTCAGGGGAAAAAATTCCAATTGTATTAGTAGGGAAGTACATTATTTATCACATTCTGAAGTAAGCCTATTTAGATAAATTTTCTCTTGTCATTAAGGGCATAGGGCCTGCCATAAGAATGGTAAGCTCTTTTTTTGGTATCTGAATTTATGGTCTGGATGATGACAAAAACAGAGCACCAGTCTCCTCTGGTGCTGTGGCCTTTGCACAGTGGGGTCTCACAGCCTCTGAAATTGACAGAAGGGCTATAGGATATAGCATTATCCATGTTGCATTTTACTTGAGCGTGGAGTTTTCTCTTAAGTGCAAAGTTCACATTGTATGTCAAGAACATTGCCAGGAGTTGGGAACAGAAGGACAGAGGAGCATAAGATGCAGTCTTTGTTAATTTGGAAAAGATGAACCTGTTCAGATAAACTGAAATTCAAGTGCCAGTAGCACAGAGTAGGGGCAACTCATTCTGAATTAATAAACACAGATGACTTCTTAGAGCTTGGCACTGAATCTTTCATACACTATTAGGCATTTAATATCACAGACTGGAACTGAGAAGTTGGGAATGGGAGAGAGACAATTTCACTATTTTGCTATGCCCAGGGTATACAAAAATCACGGCTTCTCTTCCCTGATATAAGCTGTGCTTAACAAGATCATCAGTGATACCACATTGCTAAATCTAATGGCCAACTCTCAGTTCTCCTTTGACTCAACTTAGCAGCAGTATTTTATACAGTTGATTAGTACAGCTTCCTTGACAGTTTTTTTTTCTTCATTTGGCCCCTAGGATACTATTATCGCTTGGCTATCCTTCTATCTCAACATCCTTTGGTAGAGACTGCTCATTTTTTCTGATCTCTTCTCATTACTGTGGCCTGGGGAGTAGACTTCGAAATTCTGTTCTCTTTCAACACTGTTTTCTTAGGTGACACCTTCTAGTCCCATGGAAGGAATTACCATTTGTATGCTGGTGATTTCTAAATTTATCTCTGGAAAGATACCTCCCCTGGCAAATATAAGATGCTCGATATATATTTGTTCAATAACTTGTGAGATTAAAAAAATAAAAAGTAATTTGACATAAAATGTCACTATGATCAAAATCGTATCAAAGTTTAGACTCTACTGGATTTTACCATCTGAAGAAAAACAGACTCTCCTGCAAAACTGATCAAAAAGTATAAGAAAATAAAAAATTAGGTGAATTTAATACCAATTGATGAGAATGAAACAACAAAAACAAAAATAGTTGATATTTTGCCATACTTTGGGCCAGAGAAGTATGTTATGTAAACCATAAGTTGGAATAAATAAACTAGCATTATGATTGTCATCAACAAAGGATTACACAGGAGCCAGTCATGGCTGCTTAGGATACTAAACCATGCTCCATCATATAAATATAGTAAAACAAATTGACTTGTATTGTGTAGGAGCAAAACAGCTGACACCGAGGGAGGTAATCGGGTAAAAATGGACCCAAAAAACAAGGTTTTTTTGGTCTATGAATTCAAGTATGCTTGAAAATTAGGGAATAATCCCACCCGCCCTGTCACCAGTGCTCACTTATTTACTTCTCTAGCATCAATGGCACCATAACAACTGGTTGTCAGAAGAGCAACTGAGGCAGAGTGAGCCATTAGCAATGCTTCCATCTACACCATGTGAGACCACGTAGAGGAGCAAACAGAGACGAAAACTGTCAACAGAAATAGGTGACTGAAGAGTAGAAGGAATCTGTTCCCTTCTTCCTCTGGGGCCTGAAAGGTAGAAGGCTCCACCACAGAGTATTTTATTTGGGTTTAGGCAGAAATTCCTAAGGAAACTTTATGGGTCCCTATGAGACCCAAAAGGATCCTAGGGGCAGTCAAACATTTTCCTAGGTGAGCAACTGTTTTTTATGTGATCCAAGGCGCAATTAAAGAACCAAGCCTTTGGACATTGCACAGGCCCATCGATGTCTTTATGACCGGAAACTGGTTAAGAAGGCAAGTGTTTCTAGGTAGGCTAACATGGGGTCATTGCCAGAGCCTGTATATCTTACTGCAGGACAGTGTTCATTAGGTAAATCACTAATTCTGATGGTTCCATAGGCCAATTTGCAAAATTAGGTTTGATAACCTACTATCTCAGATATTTGCCTGTGAGTTTTGTTTCAGCTCTATTCCTTCTCCATGACTTCATTATTTGTCAAATTTATTTTTCTGCTATACTCTCAAATAAAATGATAGATTAGTCTAGTTGGTTTACATGGTCTTGATGTACATAATGCTTCCTGCCTTTCCTTTTAGAGAGGTGAGGTGATTTTCAACATAGTTCCCGAAGAGGTAGGCAGATCAAATGTACTGTTTCAAACAGGACAGAAAACAACGGTACTGTCTCATTTCAGATGGTACGTATGGTCAGCCTACTCTCACTGGGCTAAATTCAAGGTGTCAGTAGGCTGACCATACGTACCATTTGAAATGGGACAATACCGTTGTTTTCTGTTCTGTCTGGCTAGCCTACAAAGAGGGCAAACATTTCTCTGGGTATTATTTCTCTTCTGTTTTCTCCCCAATATTCTCAGAGAACTAGCATCACCACTCATTATGCAAGGTCTGGCAGAAGTAATGCCCCTTTTTATGATTTGTGAAACTTTAAAAATGACATTACTTTAGCTGGATCCTGTATTTGGAAATTATTGATTGTAGCTGTGCTCTTGTTCAAGGTCTCAAAGGACTCTTTCTTCACAGGGAGAGCAGAACAGGTGCAAACAATATCGGTTGTTCTTAGTGGCTGCTTCTAAGTTTTGAACTAAATACTTAAAATGTGCAAGGTAATTTATTCTAGGTCATTCATTTATTGATTTACCAATCAATCCCTTTATATCCCTTGTAGCATTTTGACACACTGTCAAATGTATGCCCAAGTAGTGTGTATTTAGAATTAACTCCTATAGAATTACAAAAGGGCATTTAGCTCTCACGGGGGTGTGAGGACATACCTGTGTACATCCTATGCTTAATGCATGTTCACATTCTGTATCAAAAGGAAACATATTCAAATATTTGGACTAAGTTTTCTAGATAAAGTAATCTTGTCCCTTTATATTCTTTAGTTCTTATTCTCTTTTCTGCTGTTAATTTTCTTTAAAATTCTACTTTTTTTAAAAAAAGATTTTTGTTTGTTTATTATTTATTTGTTTATTTTTAAAGATGTATTGTTTTTGATAAAAAGGTAGAGAGACAGAGAGAAGGGGGAGGGCCCAGGGCAATCTCTGTGGTTGCATGTCATCAGTTTTCTATATGGTTTCATTCCACACAGGTGGGTGGAGGGCCAGCTGGGGCAGGGGCCAGCTGGGGCCTCCTGCATGGGAGGCCCACCCCCAGGAGCTGGGGGTCAAGCCTGAGGCCTCCCACAGGGGAGGCTCCCCAAGCAGGAGACCAGCTGGGGCCTCACCCCAGTTCAGCGTGTGAGTCCGCACAGGGGCCAGGATTTGATCCTTCAACCTGGGGGTGCAAGGCCAGCACTTGACCCACTGAGCCATCTTGGCAACCCCCCAAATTCTACTTTCTTGGTTCCCAAAGTTTGCTGCACATTGGAATCATCTGGAAATCTAAAAATTCCTGATGCCTTGCTCCCACAAATTCTAATTTGGTTGGTGGGAGTGGGATCTGAGCTTTGGGAATTTTAAAAGATGCTCCCCATGTAATTCTAATAGGCCCCAAATGCTGAAAGCTACCATTCTACTCTGTTGCCTTATGTAGGGTCAGTTATGAACAACTGTCTATAAAAAGCCAAGTGTTTCTTAACTTTTATAAGGAAAACATTATTTTATAGAATTATCCTAGATCCATTAAGAAGTAGCTGTGATTTGGGTGGTTGAAGTAAGTAATAATTGATTCTCTCACCCACTCACTGGGAGTTGGTATAATCCTGGGTTGAGTCTTACGAATAACACTTGTAAAATGGCTGAGACGTGGTGCTTTTTGTTGTGCGAGTTCTCTGGGAAGAAGGAACCATAATTCCCTGGTTTAGAGCCTTCTTGGAGATTTCAAGGTACTGTAAGAATAATCCCTATTCATGTACCATTCCCCAAAATTGATTTTTCTGGTACTCTGAAATGACTTCGCATGGAAATGACTTCGCATGGAAAAGACTTAGCTTTACAACATTTGCACTTCGTCAGCAGCTTCCAGAAGATCCAAGCCATTTGGGAGTCCTGTGTATTTCAGGCTATTTTGAAAATTAGTGCTATATTGGGAATTTGCTGAAGCCTTTCAGATGATCTACCAAATTTTCTTGCTTGAATTTGTTACTTTCTTTATGCCTTTTCTCCAATCTCAATTTCTTCATTTCTGGGGTCCATAAATATTAATAAAACACAAAACGCTAGGACTTGATTGCTTTAAAAAGGCTGAGCTGGTCTTGTCTGGAGAGGCTGAAGGACTTCTGTTAAGCTCCACAATTGGTTGATTGGAACAGGTTTTTAATTGTAATTTGTTTTTATTGGAAGATAATTTAAATTATGATTTGTGTTTTTAGAAAGTTACTAAACATATAGAAATTCCTCTGAGATGTAATGCTTTTCTTCTCTGTGCCAAATGTGCCTGAAAATGTACCCCATTCCTTTTAAGCACTGAACAAAAGTAGTCATTGTTCAGAAGAGCTAAGACAAAAGGTACGCGAATAGGAAAAAAAATTTTGCTTCTAACACTAATTAAATCACACATATCCTTGAACTAGTGGGCAACCCTTTTGTGGGATGAGTTAATTTTCTCCTGGGGAGAAAAATTACTGTTTTAAGACTAGAAAAATGATTTCCCCATTTGGCTAAGAAAGTTTTAAGAAATTATGGTGGATATCTAAATGAGTAAGACATGAATTCTTTGTGTGTCATTTTTTTTGGGGGTGGTGGTGGTGGTGGTGGAGGCGGATATAAGATGTGCCAAGTTAGGAGAAATAAATAGCTGATGTTACTTCAGAGACGATAAGTACAATGGCCTCTCAGCAAACTGTCTTCCAGAATGCCTAATCTGAAATTAGGATTTGGTAAGAGCGAGACACCTGGTCTGTCCAGAACCCTATCGTGCTTCATCTGGCTATTTTCCACACTTGTATTTAGAAGATGCTTACTACATTAGCAGGAAATGCTTGGATAAAGTGAAAGAAATTATTTCAACTCAGTCGCTTTATGAAATTAGTAGTTCTATTATTTAATTTCTTTAAATACTCTGTTCCTTTTAATATGAATCAGGTAACTCTGGCTTCAAAAAGTAAATTTTAGGTATTTCTAACCCATGAATTTTATGAATTGTTTCTTAAACATAGGCTTATAAGCATTTGGTGGTATTTGAATTGTCAAGCTGGAAGAGAACCTTCTCTGTCATCAAACTTTAATATCTGTCACTCCCATTTTAAATTATAACTTTTATCTTGAAAATGAATTAAAAACTATGGCACAAAAAAAGTGATAAGTAATATAGAAAATGACATATTTCTTCAGAATTTTTGATTCTTTTCCTTTACAACTACTTAGAAGTGTTGAATGAGACAGAACTTCAATAAAATAGTTAAAAATAAAACATTCCCAGGCTTTTAAAAAAATATTCAAAAAGGGCTGAAAGTCTCTGTTTCATTTTATATACATAATCTATATATAATACAAATGTACATACATGTGTAATACACTATGCAGTTAGATATGCAAACTAATATGTGTATCTGTAGCAATATGTAGAATGATGGGCTGACATTACAAAATATCACAAACTGATTGTCTGGAAACATTATCATCTCACAGTTCTGTAGGCTGGAAGTGTGAGATCAAGGTGTCAGCAGGGTTGGGTCCTTCCTAGGATCTGTTCCAGGACCCCGCCCCACCTGGTTCAGCGCATGCGTAGCTCTGGCTCTTTGCTGGCATCTAACTTTCCTTCACATGTGAAGTCTCCTTGCAGTTCTGCTTTCATCATCTCATTGCATTCTCCCGGTGTGTGCCTGTCAGTCCCTAGGTCTAAATTCCCCCCTTCTTAAAAGAGGATGCCTGTCATTTTGGGCCCTTCCTACCCTAATGACCCAATTTGATCTTGATTTCCTCTGGACTAAAAACAGGCTCAGAAACCATGGCTAGAACTCTTCGAGGAGGGGAGGAGCGCAATCTGAAATCAGAGCAGAGTGCGCCCCTGCAGACTTCCGGCTGGCAGCCACCCGCACTGCAGGAGGTGAAGGGTTGAACTAGACCTGAAGATTGGAATTTTGACTATTACATAATAAACACAGGTTTGGTTTTTTTTTTTTTTTAAAGATTTATTTTATTGATTTTTGACAGAGAGAAACAGAGGCAGAGAGAGACAGAGAGAAGGGGGAGGGCCCAGAGCAGTCTCCATAGTTGACAGCATTAGTTTTCCATATAGTTTCACTCCACAGGTGGGCACAGGGCTGCACAGGGCAGGAACTGGGCCGGGAGCCTCCCCCATAGGTCCCGGCAAGAACTGAACTGGGGGCACACCCCAGTTCAGCATGTGGGTCCACATGGGCCGGGGCCAGGATTCGATCCTCAGTCCTTGGGGCTTCAAAGTGAGCGCTTTACCTGCTGAGCCATCCCAGCTTTCCCATCACAGGTTTTAAAAAATTCATTATTTATTTATTTATTTTAACCACTGTTAGAGTATTTTATAGCTAAATGGGGACCAGGAGACTTAAAATTTTGCTAAAACTGGAAAAATTTGAGGTAGGGCCAAAATCTTACCCTCCAAAAAGATGATGAATTATGAGTCTAAATATTGAGTTTAAAGGTAGAGTGTGGGACTATAATAACATTGTTATTTTTTGTTGAGTCCTATAGAATTCTACTTTTTCAAATTATTATATTTGTGTGTCCTAATGATTTTATATTAAAAAACAATTTACTAAATACTAATAAACACATCCTATGTCAGGCCCTATGATAAACATTCAAGACTAATTTTCTTTCTTTAAAAGCCCGCAGGTGTTATTAGGTATTTGTACCCTAATTTTATTTTATTTTATTTATTTTATTTTTTTAAAATATATTTTTATTTATTTATTTTTGACAGAGAGAGAGAGAGAGAGAGAGAGAGATACAGAGAGAGAACTGAACTGGGGGCACTCCCCAGTTCAGCATATGGTTCCTCAAGGGCCAGGGCCGGGATTCGATCCTCGGTCCCCAGCGCTGCAAAGTGAGCGCCTAACCCACTGAGCCATCCCGGCTTCCCCCCCTAATTATTTAAATAATTGTGTCACATAAAGGTTAAATAACTTGACCAAATTGCTCATGTGTTGTCTGGCTCAAGTTTTTCCCTGTAAGCCGGACACTTTGTATATTTATTTTTAATACCCTTTCTCCAATACTGCCAAATAAAAATAAAATAGCTTGAGTTCTTTTTCTATAGTGAATAATCAACAGATATTGTAGTCTAATTTAATAGAATCAGGGTTAGAAGCTGAAAGTTGTGATGAGAGTTTGTGATAATAGTTGTTGCTTCCTATTACCTATTAGGAGATAAAGCAATTGTTTAAATATCATATAAGTAGCCTATCTGACCTTTTCCTCTGTTCTTAGATCTTTCAATTTTTTTGCACCTATGAAACTGTCATGACCAGATTTTTATATTTATCAGTGTAATAATGAAATTTGTCTCTAGCTGTTGACAAATTCATGCCAAACATGTCTAATGATTGAAAATAGAACAATAAATTCAACAGAATAATTTTTCTAAAGAATAGCTTGCTCGTTTTTTGTTGTTGTTTGTTTGTTTTTCTTTTCCTTGGAAAAATAAGTTGTATTTTCAGGAGAAAGCAGAGTGAAAGGCAAAAATTTCTCTATTTTAAAGTTTCCCAAGTATAGTTACTTTTATTTCAGAGCCTAGAAGTTGGGATATTGAAAGTAGGTATCAATGGGAGGAATATTAGCATTTCTCATTCGGGCTGGAATTTACTCCCTGACTTCTGCTGCGATTCTGGTGATTCTGAGTGACCTACTTTGTATAGAGTAATTCAACCCTTCCACACAAACCCACAGGCACTATATATATAACACCAAGAACCAAAGAGACAGTTTTTCCTATCTACATTACAAAATGACTCTGATGATTCAGTAATGTATATAATCATCTGTAAATGACAAAGCAGTAAATCACTGTTATTTGAGGTTTGCTTTTATACAGAGGTATTCACATAAATGTTTGAGCCATATATATGTCTGGTTTAATTTTGTTGAATGCCTTAGATTATGCTTAGTACAAAGAATGTATTTAAGCGTAAAATCTTACTGGAAAGATTTATTTTCGAAGGTGTCTGGGGACAATAGGAGCACATGCACTGGTAATACAGAGAAGCAGTTCAGATGTACATGGCTGCAGCCCTTCCTCCTGCTGTGAAGGTGTCTCATTACTGATGCTCTGAAAAGCACGAATTCCAGATTAAGGAACCAGTGTGCTCTTCCATAAGGCTTCCTTTGGCCTGGTAGCTGGGGACAGTACTAACAGCTCATTCCATTTATATATGAGTTCTTTCCCCAACGCTGCTGTGCTCTTAACTCCTCCAATAATGACCAGAGCTTGCTGACCACTTGCCTGGCTTTCCTTCTCTGACATTGCCCTGCTTTTGCTTTGGTGCTCTTATTTCCCTGAGTGACCTGCATATTCTGGAATAGGATGTCGGACACCTCTCCTGAGTGCTCTCCAGCCTTGGCTTGCTTGGCTGAATGAATAAGTGGGTGTTTTAGTTTGTGATCTCCCAGAAGTCTAATCTGAAAGGAGGATTTGAGTGCAAGTAGATTATTGGAAAATAATCTTAGGAAACATTGGTAGGGAAGTTTAGAAAAGGACTAAAGGACGGAAGCCAATGAAAATGAGTTATCAGGCAAACTATCTGTATAGGCAACTGGAGCCCAAACTTTTGGTGTAACTCTGGGGATAGTGTAGAACTTTCTTTTGAGTATCCCACTTGTAGGGCAAGGGAGGTGTGTGATGCATTCAACAAGCCACACCTAACATTTGTTGAGGGTGTGGTAACTCCCCAGCACTTCTGGCTTATCTAGTGCAGGGGCAGAGTGTGTATCAGTGCCCAGAGAAAGCCCGGAGGCAAAATGCTTGTAGCTGGGTGGAAGGCAGGTGTGCGGAAGTGCTCACAGCCAAGGAGATAGTGAATAGGTTACCAGCAGCAGCCCTTATGGTGGGCATCCATTTCTTGTGATTAGGGTTTAACAGGATAGATTTTAATTTTTTCAAGGATATTCTTGCCTTAAAATTTCTGGTATGAAAATCTGTGGAAGAGGAGTTGGATTATTCTGCATCAGAATACTTAGGCCTTCTGAAAAGGAAGGAGTTGTTATCCTAGCCTCTGTTTCCCAGTATAAGAAGTTAGGAAGATCTATTAAAGCTGAACTAGAATTAATCTACAAAGGACCCTGAGGCTCTAGGAATAAAATTGTCTTGAATAAAATTAGCCTGAGGCACATTCTAGGTCAGTACCTTTTGACTCCATACAAAGGTTTTACAGTGAATGAAGGTGGCAGCTTTTGGTAGAAAACAGGGCGAATGCTGACAGCCTCCTCAGACTCTGTCATTTAGGCACAGGCTTGAGCTCTGAGGAACAATGCCTGAGCAAAGGGTGTTGACTCCCAAAAGAATCCAAGCCTGAGAAGGGTTGACCATCCCCAAGAGACCGTATGTGTGTACGAATGAACTGGACAAGCAAAACAGTTGCCAGTGGCACTGTGATGTGATACTGGGTGGTAGCAAGAAACTATGGTGGTGGCACACTCACAGAAGCCCTGTGCTTTTTGGATTGCCCACCCCTTAACATGTTCCTAGACTGCTTGCACCTTTTCTTCCCTCTTGAACAATTTAGAGGTAGGGAGAAACTTCAATTGAAAGATACTGTGCTTACAGCTATTTGTTATATGATGGATTGAGTAATGGATTGAAAGAGGGTAAAGAAATATAGACATAATTGAACTTTGAGTTTGTAAAGCAGGTTGTACTAGTTTAATGAGGAAAATAATTTAGTTTTAGTCCATGGATTTGATTATTTTATCAGGGCTGTGGTAAATTGTAATGAGAGATAGTATTTTGCCATCCTGCGATGGTGTTTTATGTGAGCCATAAAGCTGTCTCTATGATGTCTTGCATGTGACAACATTTTGTAGGCATAATTAATTATAATGTGGATTCTAAAATTTTGATGTGGGATGGAGGATTTTATGAAGTACTAGGTAAATACTCAGCAAGTATCTTTATGTTGGTTCCATTAATAGTTTTTTGAGAAGAGTTTCAACATCTGATTCCATAAAATTCTCAGGTTGAACCATCAGTAACAATAAAATTCCTGACAACTCTGCATGAAATTGCCCATTTCATTTCTGTGTAGAGACAGGCACCTCTAACTTGTCTTCATTTCCCTGTTTTATTCCCCTTAATGTCAGTTTTATAAAAAACACAGGCTTTCATCTTTTCGTAGATGAAATCCTGGGTTTACAACCTTTTTCAAGATGCTACTTTTAACTTAATTTGTGCTGATTTAGAAAAATCGTATTTCTGTATTTTAGATAGTTGAGTATAACTGAACTTGATCTTTACCCAGAAACATTTCTTCATTGGTTTCATTTATATTTTGTGTATGGTTCTAAACACTTTTCTGTGGCATTTCTTATTCAATTCAACTTCATTTAGATACAATTTATTTTTAATAAACTATCCATTTAACTTGTACAAGTTAGTAAATTTTGACAGTTGTGTGCTATGAAACTACAACCACAATAAAGCTACAGATCATTTCTGTCGTCTCAGTTTCCTCGTGGCCTCTTCTTTTCCCTTGATTTGGTCAACAGTAGCCTTCCTGGCTTTCTTTTGGTTCTTCAGCCCTTCTCTTCTATGTTGGGCCCTTTGTATCAAAATATTCAATTTTCCTACTCTTCATTAGCTATTTGTTACTAGTCTTTCAATTTGGAGCTTTGATTCTACTACTTCAGTCTAAATCAGGTTCCCCTTTTATAATCTTTCATCATGCATTAGTGACACAAGCTGTATGTCTTGTCTCAAGTTCATTTTCTCCACTGGATTTTATTTTCCTTAAAGGCAAGATTGTGTACCTTTTTCTCTCCTCTGTAACCCTGATGACTGGCACAATGACTGACTTGCACTGAATATTTTATAAATATTTGTTAGTGATTTAAAAACTTTAGTTTCTATAACACTACGAATGTATCTTATAACTATAATATATAGATTTGATATCAAATATGAACATACAACCTAAATCCAATAGGGGCTCTCAGATAATTCTCTAGTACAGTTTAATTAGGGATGGTCTCAGGAATAAGATTCTTTTCTTGAATCTTATCTTTTTTCTTTTTTAAATTGTTAAACGAACCTTGAGATCACCATATTAAATGAAATACATCAGACTGAAAAAAAATCAAAAACCATATGATTTCACTTGTAGGTGGAATATAAAACTGAACATAATAAAGAAACAAAAACCCATGGACATAGTCAATAGTTTAATGGTTACCTGAGGGTAAGGGGGAGGAGGGTGAGGAGGTAGGGAGGGGGCATCAAATATATGGTGATGGAAAGAGAACTGACTTTGGGTGGTGAGCACATAATGCAATACATAGATGATGTAATGTAGAGTTGTACACCTGGAACCTATGAATCTTATCTTTTAGTTATATTTTTTTCTGATCTGTACTTAGAATTTTTTTTTAATTGTTAAATTTATTGGGATGACATTGGTTGGTAAAAATTATGTAGGTTCCAGGTGTTCAATTCTACATTACATTGTCTAGGTATTGCATTGTGTGCTCACACCCAGAGTCAGTTCTCTTTCCATCACCATATATTTGATGTCCTCTCCCTTCTTCCCCACTACCCTACCCCCTTACCCTCCAAGGCATGGAAACAACCTAAGGGTCCTTTGATAGATGACCAGATAAAGAAGTTGTGGTAAATTTACACAATGGAATATTACTCAGCAATAAGGAAAGATGAAATACAGTCATTTGTTACAACATGGATGGACCTTGAGCTCATCATATTAAGTAAGATAAGTCAGACTGTGCTTAGAATTTTTTGGGCGTTCTTGTCTTTCTTCTGAGTTCTTCTTTGTTACCGTCTGCATCCTGGCAATAGTTAATTTTAAATAGAACTATCTTACCCACATTGAGGCATCTACTTCTAAGAAAAGTCATAGTTTACATTCTTCCGGTTGCTTCAAGCTCAATGTTAAGAACCATAAAGCCAGCTGTAAGCTGTACCCACTTCTGGTTGCAACTTTATCGTTTCATGCTTGAGACTTATTCTGGACTTTCTTGAGTTTTCCCTCTTAAGTAATTGGCAGCTGCAACTGCAGAGATGTTGCTCTCATTTTACTGGTCTAACTAAAAAAAATGAGACTTCTTTACACTGTGTTAAAAATGGTTTTTATGTTCCCATGACAGTTTTCTGTCTAATCAGAGAGCTTTCTTAGGCAAAGAGGAGACCTCTTAAGATCACAAAGGCCCTGTGCTCTCTGGACATCTTGAGTACATTTCTGGCTGCCTCGTAACACCCTCTTTCCTGCTTTCTAGTCAGAGAAAAGATTTCTGCACAATAATCTTTAATTAAGATACTGTCCCCAGAAACTGTCAGCTGCTGTGGTTTAAAACTGCAGAAATTTTTTATGAGGAAAACAATTATATGTAATCAAAACAATTAAATAACATGATTTCAATAGTCATAATAATTCATTAAGAGGTGTTATCTTCTTTCTTAGATTCATTTGAGAGAAGTAGAACTTTAACCCGGGTACACAGAACAAGAGAGATGACTAGATGTCTTTTAAAAGTTCTTGTCAGGCTTTTGAGTCAATGATAAAACATGTCTTATTGGTTCTTGCACAAAGAGAATCGTGATGACAATGACAGTCAGCATTTTTTGAGTGAACACTGTATGTCAAACTCTGACCTCAACATTTTACAGTGATAATTCAGTTAATCCTTGTAACCAGCCTGAGAGGCAGACATTATTTTCTATATTTTATAGGTGAGGGGAGTGAAGCTTAGAGAGGCTGAGAGAATTGTCATCCTCAATCTTCCCAGATCTAGTGTGTGATTGGTATGCCTTTATTGCCAGAAGGCCTCAAATGTTTTAAATCAATTATTTCAAATTACTTTAAAAGCTGTAGGAGTTTGAATTTGCAGATCAAAGAATCACCTATCAAAGTTTTGCCCTAAAATGCCAAGCTAGAAAGAACAATGGTGTTTGACTCAGGACAACTAATTTCCATAGCCAGCACATGCCTTGTGCTAGTGGGAGTGTTGTATTACAGTGGTCGGCTTCCGCTTTCTTATTTGAACATGTTGAAACTGGACATTTTCTAAAGTCCTACAATTCTGTGAATCTAAGATGGATGAAGTAGCTATTCAAATTTACATTTTGAGACTGGAAAATCAGAGTGAATCTTAAACCATATACCAGCCCTAATAGGCATCACTCTGTGTGAAGGCTTTGATCATTTCATGAGTGGCAAAATGATACTTACCTTCAAATTCCTGCTGGCTATTTCCCGTCATAATCCACTTCTTAGATACTGCCTCACACAGTTTCATCACAGCATCAGGATGCCAGTTAGAGCAACAGTATTGCCCTGCTTAGATGATCGTCAGTGTCAGGAGATGAGGCGGCTTCCTGTTGCTTGATCAAGATGTTTAAAATCCCATTCTGCACCCACAGAAATGCCTGCAAGTATATAATGAGAAGTAATAGTAATTTTTAGATTGCCTGTCAACCCTACGCCCATTTCTATCCATCAAGGAAATGACATAACTTTCACTTTTTGTACTTTTCTGATTTGCATAACCAACGGCATTAGCACCACTCACATTTTTTTTTCTACCTTCCTGCTAAAACAGAACCTTGATTTGCAGTTCCTTAACACATCTGGCCTAGATCTAGTCGCTCCTTCATGAAAAATATGTCAACTGCCAATTAAGCACAGAAATCAGTAACAAAATGAAATACCAAATAAAAGGTTTATATATTAACTCCAACAGTATGCTTGGAAGTGAAAAATCTTTCTACGCATTTGTATGGAAGTACGGAAACCACCTTATTGTCACATTCTCTACTATATGGTTTTAATGTATTAATTTTGACACAGAATTCCCACCCAACAAGTATGAGTGGAGAAAAATAGTTGCTTTCTTTTGGTTCAGTATATCAATTAAAAATTGTATGTAGTTATTTGCTAAAGTACACTTATTTAAGAAATTTGTTTGTGTGAATTGAGATCTAAAGGTAATGAATTTAGCACACAGAGAGGAAAGGTGTGTCATCAAGAAAAAGTTGGCTGGCCTCCCAGACGGGTCCCCTACAAGATGGTTTTTTTCTCAGTGGATTTTCTACAGTTCTATAAGATGCTGTCAGCCTTAAAGACTTAGAAACTCAGGCTTGTCAGTGTCTTGAAGTGTTCAGATGTAGGATGCTGTTTTCTGCTAACAAAACTCACATGAGACCATGGTACAAAAATAGAATGTCAATCCTTTTGTTAATGAGAAATATGATTTTCAATTTAAGTGTCCTTGCTCTTATCCAAGGCCAAACCCTTTACTTGTACACATATCCTATTTCTTCTTACTGACTTAAAAAACCTGGCTTCTGCAATTTTTCCTGCTTTCTTCTCCATCACCGAGTTTTCCTTCATTATTGTCAGTCCATTATCAGTAAGCATGATACCATCTCCCATCCTAACAAAAACCCTCTGATGAGCTTATATTGCCCTCCAGGGACCGCCCCATTTCTGTTTCCTTTCCCAGAAAAATTCCTCAAAGATGTAATATAAATACTTTCTTCTTTTCCCCTCTGGTCATTCTGTTTAACCCACTCCAATTAGGATCTCTCCTTCACTTCACTAGAATAAGATAGAATAGAAAAGCATTAAAAAAATTAGCATTATGAATAGGATGTCTTCTTCCCCAAAGGACAACCTATATTTACATAAAAATTCTCATTTTAAATTGCATTTGATGTTAAAAAATGTCATTAAAAAAAAAAAGTGACCTGGCTGAACTATAGAGAAATTCAGTTAAGATTCTTTCCCTAAGGTCCTTTTGTTTGTTAAGAGCTACTTGCAGAAATTTGTTTCGCTAACTAGTCAGTTAGGAAAACGGTGTGCAATGAAGATAATTGCGCTACTATTTTTTTTTAAGATTTATTTTATTGTTTGAGACAAGGTGAAAGAGAGAGAGAGAGAGAGAGAGAGAGAGAGAGAGAGAGAGAGAGAGATGAGAGATGAGAGATGGAGAGAAGGGGGAAGGGCCCAGAGCAGTCTCCATAGTTTACAGCATTAGTTGCAACATAGCTTCATTCCACACTGGTGGATGTGGGGCCACGTCAGGCAGGAACCAAACTGGGGGCCTCCCATATGAGAGCCTAGAACCTTTGCCACCATGCCATCCCAGCAGTTGCCAGTTGCTCCACAGTTCAGCAAATGGGTTTGCAACGGGCTGGGGCTGGGATTCAATCCCCAGACCTTGCAGTTGCAAGGCAAGTGCTCAACATGTTGAGCTATCCTGGCATCCCTAATTGTACTGTTATTGTGACTCATGAGACATGCAGATCTTTTCTAAGATCCAGTGACATGAAACAGAGCCCACACTTGTTTGTGTAGCATTAGTCGGTTTCACCCACTTTAGAACTTAGGACATCTTTGTCTGTTTACCTACAGAATGCCTTGAAGACTGATGGCTTCCAGCCTCCCATGACTATAAATGGAGACTTTATACCCTCATGTCTTCTGAATTTATATCCCGATCTCTAACATCCTCTTTGAACTTCACATTAAGCAGCACTACTCTTAGACCTACAATATACAGAATAAAGCAAAGGAATTATGAATGACCCACACAGCCAAGCCAATATTACCTTGCTTGTGTAGCATATGTTATATGGGATATGGAAACATTTGAATACACCTAAATTAAGCCAGCCAATTACCGTAGATGGAACTGGATTACTCCAGGTTCTAATAACTTTGGTTCTTTATAGGGCAATAGTGCCAGGAAATATTCTGCCAGCTTGACATTTTTCTTGGCAGGTGCTCAGAGACTATTGCTCATTGTCAATTGTTATGAGTCACTTGAAATAAAGTATTTGCCTTTGGTCCTATGCTCTAGGGGTGGGACTGATGCTAATGTGGCTATTTGAATGACTTATATCGCCACTTGGATGTTTAATAGGCTTCTCATAACATGTCCAAAGACCAAAGTCCATTCTTCTTTCAGTCTTCTTTATTTCAGTTAATAGTGCCACAATCAACTATAATTACTCAGGCCCTAAATTTATGTTATTCTTATAGATTTTCTTTCTATTGTTTTCTAACCTGTAGCCAATCGAATAGCAATTATTATTAGCCTCTATCCTAAATATGAAATATCTTGAATGATTACTTTTCACAGTTCCCATTGCTCTCTACCCTAGACCAAGCCACTGTCTTTTCTTTCTAGGACTACTTCATTGTTTCTTAAAACTGTGTTTTACAAAATTATACCTGTGAATCACCTGGGGGATATTAAGTATAAATTTTGGTGCAATCACTCATGGATATGGCCCAGAGGTTCTGTATTTCTATCAATCTCTCAGGTAATACAAGAGCTGCTAGTCAGTGGATCTCACTAGCATATCAATAAAGTATAAACAATTCAAATAGTGATTGGACTATGAGGAACATAAAACAGGGTAAGAAGTGAGAGAATAACTGCTCTTCAATCTCTACCCAACCTGTTTTATTTCTAAGCCAGAATGATATCTTTAAAAAGTACATCAGATCATGTTTCTCTCTGTCTAACTCCTCACAACCCTCTACCTCCTTGGTTTCCCCTTATACTTTGAATAAAACTAAAGTTGCTTAACATAAGGCCTCATAACATCTGACCTCAAGTCTCTGAGTTTGCCCACATAGTGCTCAATGTACTTTATCCAAGTGGGTTTTCTCTTTCTTGAACAGATCCAACTTTTTCTACTTCAGGGTCATAATACTTTCTAGTCTGTCTGTCTAGAATTCAGGGGTCTCCAAACTTTGCAGCCCGCGGGCCGTATTAACTATCAAACAGCAGTTTGGGGGCCTACTACACACTCGAGGTCCAAATAAAAAAGAATCAAAACATAGATGTTCACTAGCAATTAGGGAGATGCAAATAAAAACCACAATGAGATACCATCTTACACCTGTTAGAATGGCTATAATCAACAAGACAAGGGATAACAAGTGCTGGAGAGGCTGTGGACAAAAAGGAACCCTCATACACTGCTGGTGGGAATGTAAACTGGTACAGCCACTATGGAAGGCTGTATGGAGATTCCTCAAAAAA
>PVKE010011660.1:5677-39909 GCA_004027555.1 Craseonycteris thonglongyai
TTTTGTCTTCAGTGCATAGTTATTTCTATTTTACTTTTTGACAGATAGAGAGAGAGACAGAGACAGAGACAGTTAGAGAACCGAACTGTGGGAACTCCCCAGTTCAGCACGTGGGTCCTGCCTGGGCCGGAGCCGGGATTCGATCCTCGGTCCTCATGGCCTCAAAGCGAGCGCTCAACCCGCTGAGCCGTCCGGCTTTCCCTCACAAAAAGTTTTTAATGCACACCAATGAAACACAGTGTATCGGTGCCAGATAAGCTTTCTCATTACAATGGCATTCAGCTCGAAATGTTCCCAGATTGGTGTTTTATAAATCTGCACAGTTTCTCCACTTATTTACAATATTATCCTCATTTCTCACATGCCTCTTCCTCCACCCTTCCCCTGGTTTCATATATACTGTGCTGACTATATCTCTAGAACTTAAGCAACCCCCAAAATGTGAACTTTCCATAGGGCTAACTCACCACCAGATAACCGAAAGGGTAGGGATTTGTACAGCACACGTTTGCCTTCGTTCCTCACTATTGTTTCTAAGCAGAAAGAATGGCAAAGAGAATTTTCCCATTTTTCAGAATAATGCAGGCATGTTTTAAATTTGGGGGTGGGGGAGGGCATGTCATTGACTAAAACTTAGCCCCATCATCATGGGCACATGAATAAAAAAACAACAACAATGACATAATAATTCAAAAATAAGATCAGACCATCACTTTGACCATATTGCTTTGCCCCAGTTATTTTCAAAATTCACAACTTTTTAAAAATTGCATTTCAGCTGAGGGCTGATCTGGTTTGTGTTCGAGAAGAGACCTGGCCGGCATCACAGTTCTATCCACTTCATGAAAAAAGCCGTCATCCCTGGTGGCTGCTTATTAGAACGGCTTCGGGGGCTTATTAAAAACTAGCCAATGCCCATGCCTACTTTTAGATAAAATGAGCTGACACACCTAGGGCATGGGGACATAGGTATAGTTTAGAAGCTGGCCAGGTGATTTTAATGCTTGGGCAGGTTGAAAACCATTGTCCGATATCACTTGAGATGATCCACTTTAACTGATCAGGGGGTGTCATTTTCTTCCCACCAAATATAGTCTATTATATCCACAAATAACAGCATTTTTATTTAATTACAGTGAATTAGCTTTGATCTCCTTGAAAGGTATATGCCGCTGCAAAAATCACCAAATGTACATGTCCTCAGAGCAACATTTCTGTGTAAATTGGTGCTAGTCTATTCTGTTAAAATGTAGTGATGTTTGAATGTATTTCTCCAAATACATTCACAGGCTGTATGTTAAGTTTTCAGTTCAAATGCCTTGGATTTTTAGAAACAGTTGCTTGCTTGCAGAAGCCATATATGATATTTGGTGTTTTTGAGAGAGTAGAAGAAGGTACTTGGTGAAGTCCCTTTTGTAAGTGCAGCTGGAGTGACCTTTCAGAAATTTGAATCTGGGCGTGCTTTTTAAAACACCTTGGTGCTTTTCTGTCACTTTTAGGTAAAAGCCACATCCTTGACACCACTCACAGGTTTCTGGATGACGGGGCTCCTGCCTGCCTTTCCAATGTCATTTCATCTTCCCCTGCAATAGAATTCCCTGTCCCCGAAGGGTCTGTTTCCCCTGTGCAGCAAATAATGACCCCCAAAGAAATCCAGTTCCTAACATCTGGAACCTGTGAATGTTATTACAACCTTACATGAGGAAGGAGACTTTGCAGATGTGCTTAAATTAACGCTCTTGAGATGGAGAGATTATCCTAGTTTGTACACCCAAGCCTTAAGTGCAATCACAATTGTCCGCATGAGAGGGAGGCAGAGTGAAATCTGATGACCAAGAAAGGCAATGTGACACTGGAAGCCGGGGGAGAAAAGGTGATGGGACGAGGGACCGTAGGCCCCCAGGGATGAGGACAGCCTCCAGAAGATGGAAAAAGCAAGACAAAGGGTTCTCTAGGGTCTGGGGAGGCAGCCCAGTGAGACTGATTGCAGGCTTCTGACCTCCAGAACTGAGGGAGAACAAGTATGTGTTGTCTGAAGCATCCAAGTTTGTGGTAATTTATCACAGCAGCCACAGGAAACTAGCACACCCTCCCCTGACAAAGTGAGTTTGGGAGGAGACTACCTTAATTGGATTAGCCCTGCTAGGGGCAATAAAGGAACCCACTAGTATCTCTTTTGCTAACCGCCCTGAAAACAGAACCCAAGTAAATCTCTAGCCAGCTACCGGAATGCTGTGAGCCTTCTTGTGACACTGTTGCTATTATACTTCCCCATGTTAAAGCCCTCACCTCTCAGGGGTTTGGGTTTTTAACAGGTTACCCCAGGGTTTACTAAGACAGTGATCAATCCTCTACCCACCGTGTAAACAAATAGAACACCATAATAAAGTGACCAGATTTTAACATTGGTAAAGCGGGACACCATTGACCGGGGGCGGGGGGGAGGTTCTTGATTAAAAATTGGGTCTATCTCCCGCCGTTCCCTAGCTTGTCGTGCATTCTTTCCAAAAATCAGGACTTTTTTAAAACGCCGCGGGACAAATTGTTAAAAATTGGGACTGTCCCGCCAAAAGCGGGACATCTGGTCACCTTAACCTAAAAGTCACTTTTTAGGTTTTCTACTGCCTGCTCCCCTTCATCATCACTGGGACCTAGAATCAGAAAAAACAAGGAAGTAATTTGAGTTGCTAAGAAAGAATCCCAAATACCCATATAGTGAGATGCATGGATGGTGTAGAAAGCTAAACCACCATTTGCGTTCACATACTCAAATCCACCCGTGAATCTAACGGAGTCATTTAGAAAGCCAGTTTTAGTCATGAATTTTAATTATTTCTTCTTTCAGTCTAGAAGAGAGAAATAAATATTTGGAAGGTTTAATTAGGAGGCCCAGAGAACAAGCCAGAAAACCACGGTAAATAAATCTCTCTTTATTTTTTTCTAAATAATAATGTCTGCTTATGAATTGACACATTTTTCCACTAGATATTTGTTTACGGTATAAATTACATGGGGCCTATTTTCACGATGAATTTGAGGCCCCTTAGATTTGGCTTGGCCTTGAAGCCAGGGGGCGAGGTAGAGCAGAAGCACTCAGAAGGCTGTTTCTTAGAAAACGTCAGACTTACACCAGCCTTCAGCCACCACTGTGCATGAAGCCTCCTACTGACCTCAATAAATTCAGCGTGTCAGACGGCCTGGGTATCATCTCAGAATTCTGCTGCTGCTTTTGCCAGTTGTGTTCCGCAGAGGAAAGAGTGGGAAATGAGATAAAAGTGAGCACTTTGATAGTCTCAGATGTCTTACTTTGCCTCTAGATCTTTATCGCTTTCGAGGAAACTTGCTAGGTTTTCAAGTCATAGCCAGAATTTTACCCTAAGTCAGTCTGTGGGAATGCTCAGATGCAATGAGACTGGCTCAATACATGTGTTTCATTACTGCAAGAATGACCCAGAAGTGACATACTGGAAAGCTGTACCTCAGTCTTCTAGAGTCTTCTAGTTCTATTATTAAGTTGTAAATGACAACTTCTTGAACGCAAGGGAAAGAACATCTTAAATAACGGCATGCTTGTTCACTACGCTCGCTATTTTAATCTTCCTCACCACCGCCGCCATTTTTTTTTTAAATATACATTTTTCTATTTCTATTTCCTACAGACCAGGAAGATTAGAAAATCATCCAAAGTCCATGACTATGGTAGGTCTTATTGATGATCATTATAAAGAATACTGTTTTTCATGTCATTTGACAGTCACACAAAATTCAATGAGTTCCTGAGGTTACGTTCCAATAAGGCCCCTGATCATGGTTCTTCCTATGACTGGAAGCCCTTCCCTCTGAACCTTTCCTTATACTGGTCCTCTTAACTTTGTTCCCACGGCTACCGCTTCCTTCATCATGTTTCGCCTGGTCTATTGCAGTCACCTCCTAATTGGTGCTCGCCCCCCAGCCTCCAGCGGTTCTTGGGCCGAGTCCAGTTTCCTGAGCTCTGCTTACAGGGTCCTCTCTGATTGAGCTGTCGCTTTCCTCTCTCACCTTCTCACCACTGCCCCCGCCTTCTTTTCACACACACCAAGCAAATGGAACCCCTGGCAGCTTTCTAAATGTGCTGCTTTGTTCGTGCCTTCTTGTGACTGTCAGGAAGGTCCCTGACCTGGCGTTTCTCCCCTTTCCTTCAGCTCCCAGCTCCGGTCCCCCTGAGAAGCCTTTCCTGCCTTGTCTCCCAGAGGGAGCGGACTTGCTTCCTCCCAGGTGCCCACACTGTACCCTCTGATACGACAGCCCCCATAACACTTCATTCAGGTCTCTTCTTACACATCCCTGGACTTGACTAGAGCTCTTCCAGTGCAGGAATTGGCTCGTTCATCTTGGCATTCCCAAACATCTGTCCCATAATAGGTACTAAATAGGAGTGAACGTGAGACGGGCTTGGGGCGCAGGACCAATGCTACACCTTAATTCCTAATAGAAGCTACAGCTGCTGCTGCCCCTGTCCTACCCCCGGCCATGTAGACTCTTGGTGAACCAGCACCCAGGGGGACTGGTAGATGCCAGATAAATCTAGCATTCTTTTGATGTTTTTGCTGGGAGCATGAGAGGGCTGGTTGCTTGAGTTCCGGTTAACCGGGAGTCTCCGTGTTCATAAATACTATGACACTGCTCTGTGGAAGAGGGGTACAATCAAAGGTCTTCTTCACTCCATATTCCTCTCTGAGACACGGCTGTTGGAAGAGTTATGAGGACACCTTAATACCGCCAACTCTTAGGTATACTGGGCTGCCGAGTCGCTTTTGAAAATTTCAGATTCTTGCTGCTATTCCTCTGTCTTTCTCCTGCAGCTGGCAACCAAACCAAGGAAGAAAAAACTCAACCAACCTTGTTCCCTGTCACATTCCTTACTGGGAAAAAGATTGAAACAAAAATAATAATTAAACTATAGTATTGGTGTTATCTGTGACGTTGATCTGTCTATAGGTTCTCCTTGTATCCCTTTTCCATATGTAATTGAGAATTAGCTGCTTATGGAATAAGAATTCCATCTGTAATCAAGAATCAGCTATTGTCACTAAATGCCTGTCTGTCTCTCCTGAAAACTTAAGAAACATTTTGTTCTTTCATTTTTAGATACCAGCTGTTTTAGAAAGAAATAGAAATGAGTTTGATTAAACAGGACTGAAGATTAAACATTAATCATTTTTCATCAACTACTCCAGGAGCAGAGTCACTACTACTAAGTATAGTACCCAGATCAGCCCATACAAATGATACATTAAAATTGTATAAATGGTGAAATTTTACATTCAAAAGATGTGATTACTTTTCTTCTCATTTCTTCCTGTAAGCCATCAAACATATTCTACTTTAATATAAACAGATAAATACAGTGATTTATTTTCCAAATATCTATTCTCATTTTCTCTGACTACCACGCTCATATAATCAGGCCTCTAAAGACACAAAAATGGTCGGGTATCTCATCACAACTTTTTGTTTTCCCCTGCAGGACATCCTTTTCTCTCCAGGCAGACAGGCCATGACCAACCTAACTTAGAAGGACACTAATTTTGAAATCCTTTGGAATTAAACCTCAGATGGAAGGAGAGGATGGGTCTTTTCAGTCATAACCCTTATAATTTCCACCTCAACATAGTTTTGAGGAATTAAGTTACAAATTTAAACAAAGGAACCAGAGATAGCTGGTTTTGTGAGATGTATCAGAAAAATAAGTGAATGTAACATACGTATTATCCTTTAGATAAATCCCAGAGCCAGGGTGGAGTATTAACTATTGGATCAAAAATGTACCTTTTGTGAAAGAGAGTAAGTTATTTTATCTCAGTGTAATTAGTTTTGCATAGTCAGGTAAGGACAGAGGGAAATATATGGGAAATGTGTATCTGGCCCTGAAGGTAGTGCTGATTCAATAAAAGCTACTATTGTTATTTTTATTGAGGAATTCTATAAAGCCAGTCTTATAGAAACAAAGTTTGTTAATTTCTCAAGTTCAAAAAGTTGCAATAAAACTTAAGACGAACCATCAGAAATGCACAGTGAGTTTATTGGTGTAACAGTGTTTCATTTCAGAAAACCAAGTTTTGAATGCTTAGAAAGTTATTCAAATTTTAAAAAGAGACATTATTGTTATGATCCATTTCATGGGACCGTCTGGGGAAAATTAAAGTATGATTGGAGAAAGACAAATATCAAGATAAAGATGGCTAATGCAGCATCTGGCATCTGCACAGAAACAGTTGGGGTGGAAGGATTAACAAGGTGTCTACACATAGGGCTGTGTGCCTGAGTGTTACATTTGCCAAGTGGATTACTGGAAACTGATGGTCTTTTACCTACAGGCTGTCTCGGAATGACTGTGCCTCCTTTGGTGCATGGCTTAAGGATGCAGGGTCCCAGCCAGTCCTCTTAATAAACATTAACTTTCAATAAACAATGTGACAGCCTGCATGTTAGATACCAAGGATACAAAGAAAAACCAGGCAGATAACACCAAGGACTGCATAGGGGGTCGTCTTATACTCCTGGTCGTCTTATACGCCGGAAAATATGGTAATCTACTGGGGGAGACAGATAAACTCTGGTCTCGAATTGTCTAGGTGTAACTGTCCATGGTGCTCTAGATGCATCGACGAAATGGCCCGGGACTGTGCGAGAAAACCTCAGCTCCACAAGACTGCCTGCACCGCACTTCAGATGCCAAGCCTAAATCTAAGGTTGTCACCTGTGCTTCTGACCAATCGGCTATAAATCACAGAGGTTCCCCACAACCCCCACTTCAGGTTCAATGAATTTGCTACAGTGGCTCACAGAGCTCAGGGAAACCCCTAGTTGTGGTTACCAGTTTGTTAAAGGAAACGGATGAACAGCCAAAGGAAGAGATCCACAGGGGAGGTCTGGGAGGGTCCTGAGCACCGGAGGTTCTGTCCCCATGGAGTTGAGGGCATCACCCTCCCAGCATTGCATGTACTGGCCAACCCAGAAGCTCTCTGAATCCCGTGCTTTGGGGATTTTGTGGAGGCTTTGCCACAGAGACTTAGCAGAGAGAATGACCGGCGGCAGCAGCCCCAGGGCAACGAGGCCTTGGGGAGAGGCAGTGCAGGGGCAGAGCCAACGTCCTCCGAGGCCAGTGGGGCATGAAGTCAGAGGGTTAGGCCCAGACCCTGTCATCAGTCTTTGACTAGCTTTTAAGCTTTGGTAAATTATTGATCTTTCTGTGTCTCAGTTTTCTTCTCCGTAAATAATATGCAGCTCCTAGGGATTTTTAGAGATTAAATCAGGTTGTGCATGAAGGCACAGTTCTAGGGGACAGTGATTTGCAATAGTAAGCAAATGGTCAAGACGGGTTTGTTTCATCATCCATGTGACAGATCACACTGATCCAGTCCAACCTCACCTGGTATTCGGGTTCATTGCAGATTATCGGCAGCAACCCAAACCAAGTCCAGGCTTGGTGAGAAGGAAACTGAGGGGTTTTGTGCAGCCTTTCCTGCCCTCCCGTATTTGCCACATGCTCGCTCTATGCCAGGCACTGTTCTAGATGGTTTATAACTCCTGGATGTCACCTGAGAATTTAAGAACTGTCACTATAGGTGAGGATGTAGCAGATAAGGGAATAAGGTTTAGCTCTGTTATTTTTTAACGGCTTTTTGGAGTTTTTTAAAACAATGATCTATCCCAACACATATCTTTTGCTTTTCAATACCACCTACAGTTCATGATCCTTCTATCCCTACTAATTAAAAATCATACAAAGGGGAAGCCGGGATGGCTCAGTGGGTTAAGTGCTTACTTTGCAGCCCTGCGGACCGAGGATCGAATCCCAGCCCCGGCCCGTGTGGACCCATATGCTGAACTGGGATCTCCCCCAGTTCAGTTCTCTCTATGTCTCTGTATCTCTCTCTCTCTCTGTCAAAAATAAATAAAAATATATTTAAAAAAAAAATTCTTTTGGGGAAGCCAAGATGGCTCAGTGGGTTAAGCGCTCACTTTGCAGCGCTGGGGACTGAGGATTGAATCCCGGCCCCGGCCCGTGCGGAACCATATGCTGAACTGGGAGCTCCCCCAGTTCAGTTCTCTCTCTGTCTCTGTCTCTGTATCTCTCTCTGTCAAAAAAAAAAAAAAATATATATATATATATATATATTTAAAAAAACAAAAACAACTTGATTTAAAAAAAAAAAAAATCACACAAAGATTTTATAGCGCTCGGGCACCATCAGGAGGATTGTCATTCAAATAAAGCAACCACTACCGATGCTAATGATGGGGGCGGGACTCCCAGGCGGGGGCGGGGCAAGCGACAAATCGCAAGTGGCCGGCAGACTCTCGCGGGAATCCCGCAGGGCCGGGCGACCGGCCACGTGACTCCCCGGGCCGAGGCCTAGGCAGCCACGTCGGCAACGTCCTTCGGCCGGAGCAGGGGGCGGGGCGGAGGCCCGTGCGTGGGGGCGGGGCACGCACCATGCACGGGTCTTCGCCCCGCCCCCTCCCCGCCCGGATCCCGGATGAAGAGTAGCGCCATTGCCGCTGGAGCCGCCGAGCGCACTCGCGGACCGGCCTCGGGCACCACTGGACGGGCCGCGCCATGAGACTCCTCCCCCGCCTGCTGCTGCCTCTCCTGCTCGTGCTCCCCGCCACCCTCCTGCTCCGAGGCGGCCCTGGAGGTGAGGCGAGGGACGTGGGTGCCGGCGATCGGCCGGGAAGGAGGCCTCGGCGGCTTCCCGGGTCCGTCCACCCGACCAGCCGCCTTTCTCCTCCCGTCCCAGTCGGGGGGCCGCAGGGCGCGCGAGGCCAGACCCCCGTGGGGCCCCCCGCCACGCAGAGCGCGGGGCCGTGCGTGGCCGCGCCGGGCCGTGGGGCCCCGCGCCCGCAGCCACGGGGTCCGCGGCGCGAGGAAGGCGGCGAGCGGGCAGCGGGCTGCCCTCGGCGCCGCCCCGCCCCCAGCCCGCCCTCCGGCTCTGGGCTGACGTGTCACCTTCATTCATTTGTTCGAACCTTGGTTTTTCTAAATGCCGTAGGCCTAGGGGTGCCCAGCCTTCGGGCTTCCCCGGGCCCCGTTGGGACAACTGTCCCGGGCCGCCCGTAGCATCTGCGAACAGTAGCCAGGGAGCTTGAATTTAAAAAAAGGTGGCAAGAAAATGATCTCACAAAAAAGCAAAACAGAAAAAAAAACAAACAAAAAAAGAAAAGAAAAAAAAAAACAAAAAAAAGAAAACAAAACGAAAAAAAAAAAAAAAAGATCTCATAAATGTAGCCCCTCAAGCCCTGACTTAACAGTTGGGGACTTAAATCTTCAAGCCCCGGCTTCACACATTGCGTACGGATCACCAAGAATCTTCGTTTTCTTTTTCTGAGCCCTGCACGAGAATTCTCGTTTTTACACTTGACCTCTTAGTTTTTGCAAGATTCGTGTAATTAATGAGGTTTGGTTGATACATAACAAGCAAATATTATCAATGGATAAATTTACGTAAGTGCAAAGAATTTCATTGAAAAGTTATAAGTAATATGGAAGCAATAGCATTTTAAAGAGAAGAGTTCATTTCAACGTGGTCTCATTTAAATACCTGAGGGAACAGAGGGGTATGAGGGTTTTAAACCCCGCCATTCGCAACGTGTTTTAACATTTGGGGACTTAACCTTCAAGCTCCGACTTAACATTCGGGGACTTAACCCTCAAGCCCCGACTTAACATTCGGGGACTTAACCCTCAAGCCCCGACTTAACATTCGGCGACTTAACCCACGAGCCCCGACTTAACATTCAGGGACTTAACCCACGAGCCCCAACTTAACATTTGGGGACTTAACCCTCCAGCCCCGACTTAACATTTGGGGACTTAACCCTCAAGCCGAGACTTAACATTTGGGGACTTAACCTCCCCACGCGGCATTTAAATTTGTCTCAAATACATGGTGTGGACACTGACTTCATTTAAATGCGACATCTCAGAAAGTATATCCTCCACATTCGCAAAATTTTGATGGATGAGGCAAGTGGACGTAAGCCGACTGTCGAAACGCTGCTGGGAGAGAAAATAGGGTCCCTACACGTGTACATCGAAAGGGCTTGAGGGGCTAAGAAAGTTTACCAGTATGTTCAGCTGTTGTCCTAGGCTGTGGGTTGGACAAGCTTGACCTAAATAAACTCTTAGAGCGCCTCTTTTTTTTTTTTTTCCCTTCCCCTGGTCATCTTCCCGTTTCTCAGCACCTGGTCTTTGTGCTGCCAAGAGTCTTGATTTCAGAACAACTGCCCATCTTCGCCCCCATTGTCCACCCCTGTATTCCCTGGCCGACTGAAGAAGCCCTCTGGGATGTCTTATTAACTTGTGCCCTCCCCCCATCTTTCTTTGTAACCATTTTTGTTTGTTTCGTGGAATTAGCATGCCCTGAGAAGATACAGTCTTAATTTGGGTTTTACTTTTTAAATTTAGGTTTATTATGCCTTCCAGCAGTTACTGTAACTTGGTGGGAAAATAAAGAGCAGAACATTAAAAATGGGAAGACTTGGCTTCTTGCCCCGGTTCCATCATGAACTTCGATTTTTCTAATCTGTAAAATGTAGTGTGACTAAAATGATCACTAGACTCCTTTTTGATTCTGTCCGTTTAAGCAAGCTGTGTGGCAAAATGAACAACAGTGACAGGTACCTACGAGTTCTTTTGTAAAGAAAAGTGACTAGCTTCTATTTAGTGGATAGAAAACCAATTGTGAAAATTAACCAAAATTATTAATTCCTTTACAGCTTGAGAGGTTCTTTTCCTTAACCATTGCTTATTGGTTTCTTCTCATTTGGGGTTTTTTTTTTTTGTTTTTTTTTAAATTTTTTATTTTTTTATTTTTTTATATTTATTTATTTATTTATTTATTTTTATTTTTGACAGAGAGAGAGAGAGATACAGAGACAGAGAGAGAACTGAATGGGGGGAGCTCCCAGTTCAGCACATGGTTCCGCACAGGCCGGGACCGGGATTCGATCCGTGGTCCCCAGCGCTGCAAAGTGAGCGCTTAACCCACTGAGCCATCCTGGCTTCCCCTCATTTGGGTTTTTAAATAACATTTGCTAATTCTACTTGTCTAGAATTCAGACTTTTTTTTTTTTTTAAGAAACATCAGTATTTAAATTGAACTGGTTATCTTTAATTTTTTAAATCTTTAATATATTTTATTTATTTATTTATACAGAGGAGAGAGAGAGGGAGAGATACAGAGACAGAGAGAGAACTGAACTGGGGGAGCTCCCAGTTCAGCATATGGTTCCGCACGGGCCGGGGCCGGGATTCGATCCTCGGTCCCTGGCGCTGCAAAGTGAGCGCCTAACCCACTGAGCCATCCCGGCTTCCCCTATCTTTAATTTTTTGTGAGGAATGGTCTTTCAAAAGATGTTTTCTCTTTAATTTTTATAAATGAAAATGATTAGATTTTATATGCACAAAACTGTTATTGGCAACATTAAAATAAATAAAATAAATTAATATGCACTGACCATAGGGTTAAAGCCATTATGTCTCAGTCCTGAAATTTAAGTACAACTTTAAGTTATGTCAGACAGATATTTTTCTTAATGGTTTTTGAAAATGACTTGTAAGTTATAAATACACGATTTTATTCTTTGTTCAGCAAGAAGTAGAAGCCGTTTTTCAGTCATAATGTGTGATTCAGTGTTCCTTAATATTTTGCATAAATCTTAACAGCCGGTAAGAATTCAAGAAACTAGAAAAAGGCTTAAAATGCATGGTCCTTAATATATGGTTTCTCCTGGGAATTGCAGCATATGCACATACTTCCTTTCCCACATTTATTTTTTTCCTCTACTGAATTGCCACATCATTCTGAGAAATGTTGGAAGAGTCTCTAGAACTTTGAATATTTTTGGGGGTGGGGTCTTGTTTGAAATATATTTAATGTGACAGTACTTTTATGTATAAAATTATGATTTATAATTTCTTGGGATTACAGTTATGCTTAATTTTTACTTTGCTATTAAGTATAGGGGGAATAAAAAAGCATCTAAAACACTTTTGAAGCCATGTGCAAAAACAAATGCATGCTTGTTTTCTCTTATCAATCCTGAGGTTTTACTAAACAAAGTGTTTTACATGAGCTAGTTTTTACTGTGGATGCCATATAGACATTTGTTCCTTGGTTACATGCTGTCAAGGTCTGAGAGTTTGAGCTGTAGTCAACACTAATAACAATGTTTCTTGCCTAGATGCTGAGATTGCTGTTTTCCTTGAGACCTGAGTTTTTGTTGTGTTATTTTAATGGTTAATGACAGGAATTAAATTTTGGAATTTCTTTTTACACATACTGTCCTTAATTTATTAGCAAAATTACATGGAGTTCTTTATTTGGATTTCAAGGCATGTTTAGTTTCAGGAGTTCATTTTTTCAACTGTTAAGTGCTTTTAAAATTAAACAGCTTTTTCCATTAAAATTAAAATGCAATTGTTAACACTACTAAGGTAAAATCATGTGAATGCTCTTAGATGCATTGTAATTTGGCATTATTCAATGGATTCAATTCAGTACTCCAGGGGGAAATTTTCATTGACTATTCTTGAGATTAAAAAACATTGGTACTCCAGGATACTTGACTGCTTGTTTTATATTTTGTTGTTAGGTTCAGTAGCAGCAGCTCAAGATCTTACAGAAGATGAAGAAACAGTGGAAGATTCAATAATTGAAGATGAAGATGATGAAGCAGAGGTGGAAGAAGATGAGCCCACAGATTTGGTTAGTGTTACGTATGACTTCATACATGTACATAATATGTCTAGAATTCATCCTTTTTATAGAGGAAGTTGGTATTAAATGTCTTGATTTTAGAGGTTTGTTACTGTGGTCATTGTGGATTGAAGTTGGGGGACTAGGGACCAGTCCTTGGGGACGGATCAAGCGAGGGAGATCATATGGACACGACTGTGAGGGTAATGGTAGTATGAGTGGGACTAGCATTTGCTGGTGGATTTGGGATACGTACTAAGCTTCCTGACCTTGGGTAACTTGTCTCTCTGGGTCTCAGTCTGCCCTTTCTTTTTTCTTCCCTTCAGTAAGCAAGTATTTGTTGAGTCCCTTCTTGGTGCCAGGCACCGTCGTGGGTGCGGAGGTGAATAGACCAGATACTTGCTGTGCTGTTGTGGAGTTCATGTTCTTACGGCAGTACCTGTGTTTGGGTAGCAGGGGGTGAGGAGCAGACAATAAACAGTGTATAGACTGTTATGTGGAGAGTAAAAGGCTGAGAGGTTTCTCACGAGTTGTCAGCTCTGATACTTTCACCGTAAAATTATAGTGTGACAGTAAGAACACTGAGCTATTGTAAACATCGTTGCAGTATGCTCCTAGCTAATATCATTTCTTTTGGACTAGTGTAATCTGTCCTACACAGATACTGTTTTTTTCTTTCTCTTTACATTATGCCATACTTGAACCTGGAAACTTGTGATTCTAGATTTTGTCTTTTTTTTTAGAGTAAACCAAGTCCTTATTTTTTTTTTATGTCATCATTAGAATAACGCCTCATGTATAAATTTCTGCTCCTGTTTCGACTTATCCTCATTTTTATGGAGTACGGTATGCTTTCCAGCTAAGCTAATCTGCTTGCTATTTTGTTGATGTTCAAGATACTGTTTTTATGCTTCTGCACATACTGTCTCCATGGACTAGAATACCCTGACTCATTTTTGTGCTTTTCTAAGTCCCCCTCCTTAGGAACCCTTTACTGATTATTGTGTGAAGCCTTTCACGTATATGTCTATACCCATTGTTTCAGGGCTTATATTAGGGCTGTGCATCTTCAACCCAGTTATTACTATATTATTATATAATAAATGCATGACTTTAACTAGACAAATATGTTCCCTCACCTGTAGACTTGACTGCTTCAGAAGTGCCACTTGTAAGGTGACTTAGAGTGTGAGCCCTAGAAGGGGTTCCATGCAGGAACTGAGGGTTAGAGGCAGGAAGGAGGGCTCTGAAATGTGGGCGTGTACAGAAATTTCATAACAGACCATATTATAACTACTTCTCTGAAATTACTTGGGCTCTTTACACTGGAATGTACTTATTGCGGAGGAGGGAAGCACAGAAGGAGACTCTTAGACCTTTGTTGTATTTATAGTTTTGCCAGGACTTTTCTATGCCTTTATCGTCTCCCTTGCCTTGAGAACTGTTAAGAGTTAGAAGAGCAATTCAAATTTGTCCATTCCTTAGTTTGGCCAGTTAGTACAGAAGTGTTACACCCTTTTCTCAATTCAGGTTAGGGCATATTGAAGCAGGAAGGCCTGGATCTCCTTCCTTTGAACTAGACCATACCAGCAGTGGTTGGCTTGTGTGGGACTGTAGGCTAAAAAAGATACGTCCTTCGGGCCAGACTTGCTACATACAACTTACCTCTAGAACAGAAGGCCCTAGAATTTCTCCTATTGTTCCCCAAGATTTATGTTATCCAGTTAATACACAGCTGCATTTAGGCACCATGGAATTGGGGCTATGGAAGCACCCCTTGCCACTGGGCCTGTGTCAGGAGTCAAGGGACAGAAAGGACATTTTCCTAAGATCTAAGATACCAACAGGTTTAGATGCAAGTTACTGGTAAAAAATTCTTCACTGCAGATTTTTTCTTTAAGCCTTGTGCTTTTCTACCCCCTTGACTCCCCTTGAGTCTAAAGCGGTGGGTTGCAGTGTAGCTTGTCATCACTCTCTAAAAGGCTTTCTCTTAACAAAAGTGATGGCAGTTACTGTTTTGGTTTTTATTACAACAGTCACTACAGGAGGACACTAGCTGACATAAACACGTTCATATTACTGTTTAAAACAGCTGATGCATTCAGATGGATCAGCATGGAAAAGCTGCAAGGTGTATGGGGCGAGTTTCTCCTGTATGCCTGGCCTCAGGCTGCTGAGGCCGGCTCCCCAGTCTTACCAGTTCCTTTAGTCTCCTGGAGGTGGTCTGGAGTAGCCGAAATCTTTTAGAGAATGGCCAGGTCCTGAACATACACATCTCAGGATAGATGGATATGTAACTTAGGAGTTAGCTATAAGAGAAATGAGTTGTTTACCTTTACTGACATATACTTCCCAGTTCTTCACAACTAACATTCCAGTTACCATCTTCAGACTCTGAAATCGTCCTTTTCAGTCTTAGCAACAACGTTGCCTTCGATGTGAGAAAGGAAAGGCCATTGAGTGTGAACTCTTGTCAGATTTTCTGCTTTGTTTCTAAATTAATTCTTCACCTAGCCTTCCTACATTTTCTTTACCAGCATGCTTCTTGAAAGGGTAAATGCTATAGCTTTTTCTTCACGTCTTGCATTAGTTCTCTAAGTTGTCTGGTACCTGTGTCCAGCAAAGCCGTTCTCACTTGCCCACTCCCTGGCCTGCTTGCCTCTGTTACCCTGTTGGAGCTCTTTCTGGAATAGCGTCTGCTGGTCAGCCTTTCCTGAGTCCCTGCATGCTGGCTCCTGTGGCCCTTCTTCGTGTTCCCTGCCCGCCTGCTGGTGCTTGCTCTCTACCACCTTCTCTCCCTCTGCTCACCTCCACTGTTGGCAAAACCTGTGGTTTCAACAACCGGCACTACTGTTGAAGACTAGATCTTGATTCCAGTCACCAGCCTTACCGTTGCTCTTTCTGCTTGTATTTTCAGGGCTTTTCAGAACAGTGCTGCCTGGCTGCTCACATTTAACAAGGATATGTCCAACATTGAGTTTAGCACAGAGCCTCCATCCCACCTCTGTAAACTTATTTGTTGTATTGACATGTCTCCAGTGAGTCAGGCTGTTGCCTTATATCTTCGCTTCTTTTTACTCCATAACCCATTGATCAGATCTTAGGGGTGGGTTCTTTTAACTGTTTCTCAAGTTTTTGAAGTGGAAAGAAGATAGTCTTTGTCCTTGTGAAGTCTACTGACAGAAAGAATCTTATATAGATGAACAGTTGAATGACAGTAAGCAGTGTCGCCCTTAAGCTCTTGATTATGAAGCATCTGGACACTTCAGATACATGAATCTCTTTGTAATCCTTATTGATGCCTGGAGAAAGGCTGCACTGAGGTTTTTTAAGTTTGTTTTTATTTAAGTTTTATTTTGTTTGAGAGGAGAGACAGAAAGAAGGGGAGAAGGCCCAGAGCAGACTCCGTAGTTATACATCATTAGTTGTGACATGGTTTCATTCCACACAGTTTGATGTGGTATCGCACGGGGCAGGAACTGAACCGGGGCCTCTCCCACATGGGAGGTAAGAACCTTCAGTGCCGAACTATCCCAGTGGTTACTAGTTGTGGAGCAGCTCAGCACATGGGTTTGCACAGGCCGGGTCTAGGATTCAGTCCCCAGACCTCGTGGTTGCAGGGCAAACACTCGGCCTGATGAGTTATCCTGACATCCCTTAAAGTTTTAAACTAATACTTGTTTATTTTTAAACAACTGTATTGAGATATTTACATATTGTAATAGTCACCTGTTGTACACATACAATTTGAGTTTTGTAGTAAATGTGCCAGGTTGTACAGCTTTAATCAAGTTTTAGGACATCTCCATCACCCCAGCACAATTCCTAGTCGCCTCTTTGTAGCCATTTCTTCCAGCTATGTGACAAATTCTCACAGGAAAATTGTTGTTTATCAGGATGGAGACCCGCAGGCTGGTAAGGCTTTTCTAGAACAGGGCCTGGAAAGTATGGCTGCACCCCAGACCCAGCTGTGCCCACCTGGTATGTACTTCTGTGGCTGCTTTCACACTGCAGCCACGGAGAAAGCAGCCGCAGAGTTGAGGAGTCCCAACAGGAGGAGCCTCATGGTTCTCAGAGCCAAAAAGACTTGATATCTGGCCTTTTACAGACAGAGGTCCCCAGCCCTCTCTTTTCAAAGTGTGGCCTGAGTCCCAGCCACACTGGCATTTCCTGGGTGCTTGTTAGAAGTACAGACTATCAGACTTCACTCTAGAGCGGAGCAGGTCTGCACAATCCCAGGAGCATGAGGTGCACACTACTGTTTGAGGTGCATTGCCCTAGAGTCTTTATCAGCTGATGCACTTCTAAGCCCAACCAAGTCTCAGATCTCAGTGAGGTCGCTATTTTTAAATGGTTGTACGTATACTGTTTCCCCTTAGTAATCTCCTTTTAATGTTGTTTTTAGGCAGAAGATAAAGAGGAAGAAGATGTATCTGGTGAACCTGAAGCTTCACCAAGTGCAGATACAACTATCCTGTTTGTGAAAGGAGAAGGTAATAGAGAAATACTGGTTTTATCTCAGATAATAGGAATTTTTAAATGACAGGGTCACTTTTTTGGGAAGCAATAATGGTTTAGATCTTTTTTTATCTTCCTCTCTCACAAGTATAGTATAAACATATATTTTGAAAAAACCCTCCTATATAGTATGAATACCCCTCCCCTGTCTATATGGTAGAATTCCTGGCATTTATGGGGGGAAAAGAAATACTACCCATTTTAACTAGAAAGTAAATGTTCCTTTGAAAGAAACTGTTTTTGAATTTTACTGCCACAGTAAAATATCTACTATTTTCAATGGAAACATCAGTGAACTATTAAATCTTTACAATTAGGCCTTGGTTGGAGCCTTGTGTCATTAAAAGAAGGGAAAGAAAGTGGCTCGCATTTCATGAGGGCTGTTCGGGTGCACTGTTTTCAGTACCTTGGATGTATTACTGAATCCTAACAGGAGCCCTCTGAGGTTACTGCTGCGAAGCTTAGGTTTAGAGTGCTGACCATCACGTCCAGGATTGCCCCATTATTACAGAAAAGCTTGTAGACGGGGCCCATGCCCACATGGGTCTGTCCTAGGAGAATGAACCGCAGCCCTATAGACTAAATTCAATTATGGGAAACTTCTCATTTGAAGTTATTCTCTTGGCCTTCTCAAGTTTTCTGTTTTATTCCCACATATGTTGCAACTTGATGCCTCCAAAATGTAATTTAAAAGATTTTTTCTATCTCCATTTATTTTTGTAGCCTTCACCTTGGGTCTTACCTTCAAATTTGCATTTTGACTAATTGCTTTTTTTTTTTTTTTTTTAATTTAACTGATAATACAATTTTGATGAAACTCTTAGACTATCTTTCTGTCATTCTTTCTATTATTTGCACAGATAACAGATACCAAGTTGGGGAAGGTGACTTCCTGAAGACATACAACCCCCCTACAGGGTTTAATCTTACTGCTAAGCGTATACAGTCTTTCTTAGACCACATCATTTGGGGATGATGTGGTCTGACAGTGAGATGCTCCGTGCAGCTCTGAAGTTGAGACGTTGGAGTTAGGCAGGGCTTTCGGTTTATACATCAGCTACGGGCAGGAGTTAGTGGGTGACTGGGTTGCTCTACTGAAAGGGATCTACATGCACCAGGAAAGATGCCACGATCTGTGAATGTGTCTGATTTGATTTCCTGCCCTTTGAACATTTTCCAGTCTTTCTGTCTCTTTTGTTTCTTAGATTTTCCAGCAAATAACATTGTAAAGTTCCTGGTGGGCTTCACCAACAAGGGCACTGAAGATTTCATCGTTGAGTCCCTAGATGCCTCGTTCCGTTACCCGCAGGACTACCAGTTCTACATCCAGAACTTCACGGCGCTCCCTCTGAACACGGTGGTGCCCCCGCAGCGGCAGGCAACGTTCGAGTATTCCTTCATTCCTGCCGAGCCCATGGGCGGACGGCCCTTCGGTCTGGTCATCAATCTGAACTACAAGGACTTGAACGTGAGGCCCACTAAACTTTGGGGTTTTGTTTTTGTTTTGCTTTAAGTTAGAGATGGGTGAGGACAATTAACATTTGGATATTCTTGTATTTACTCATTCAAGTGCCTGTTTTGTGGTTGAAGCTGTGATGAGCAGCAGGGAGGCAGATAAATTGCACATCTCTGTCTTCACTGGGGCAGGTGGCTGCCAGCAGGTGCTGTCACAGCATAAGTGACATGCACTAGAGAGAAGAGTGAGGGGCTTTTTTTTTTTTAAATGTGTGTTGTGTGTAACCAGTGAACAGGTCACAGGAGCCCACCACATCTAACAATTCCCTTTTCAAAAAGTTTTCAGAGAAGGAAATTTCATCCTCTCTTGGAAATTTATTCAGCCTTTCATCCTAATATCAACAAATTTACCTTATGTCTTAAATGTCTTCTGCTACAATTAAGTTTCCCCTTTCTTTTAAATACTTAGTAGAGTAGGAAAGGTATGTACCACCTTTGTGCGACACTGAAAGCCACTGTCTGTGTATTGTCCCAATGTATTTGGAAACAGAAATCGTGTTGAACTGACAAAATTGTTTGAAGATCACAACAGAAAATTATTGATCCTGAAAATCACCAACCCATTTACTATAAAGATGTAGGTTTGGGGATTCCGGGATAACTCAGAGGTTGAGCACTTGCCTTGCAATCTCAAGGTCCGAGTTCAATTCCTGGCTCTGGCCTGTGCAAACCCATACGCTAAACTGCAACACAACTGGTAACCACCAAGATGGCTCGGTGGCAAAGATTCTCACCTCCTATGCTGGAGGCCTGAGGTTCAATTCCCGCCCCATACAGCCCCACCTCCACCTGTGTGGAATGAAACCATGTCACAACTAATGGTGTATGGAGTAACCAACTATGGAGACAGCTCTAGGCCCTCCACGCTACTCTCTCTCTCTTCCCCTTCTTCCCTCCCTCCCTCCCCTTCTCTCAAACAATAAAATCTTTAAAAGAAAAATAAATTAATTTTCAGTCTCCTGTCAATTTAGAACATGAATTTGACTTTTGTTCCAGTCTAGTTCATTTTTTTTATTATTATTGTTAAGATTCTATTGTTTTTGACAGAGACAGAGAGAAGGGGGAAGGCCCAGAATAGTCTCCATAGCTGTACGTCATCAGTTTTTGACATGGTTTTGTTCCATACAGGTGGGTGGGGGATGCGCAGGGCGGGAGCCCAACCGGAGGCCCCCCGCATGGGAGACACCCCACCTCGAGCCATGGGCTAAAAACTGGGAGGTGATAACTGAACTGGGGACCTCCCGCATGGGAAGCACACCCTAGCTCAGCATATGAGTCCGCCCAGGCTGGGGCCGGACTTGATTCTCTGTCCCCAGGGCTGCAAAGTGAGCGCTCAGCCCGCTGAGCCCTCCCAGCTTCCCCCCAGCCTAGTTCTTAAAATGATCTGCTACTGAAGCTGCTGTTGCACATATTCATTCTTCCCTTCTTGCTTTGGATGCTTACATACAACTAAAGCAAAGGCTTCTAGTTATAAGATATCCTGTGGGCTTTGTGTTTTACTTCCCTAGTTTCTCAACCTTCCTCCCACCAAAGAAAATGGGCCAGAACTGGGCAAAGTTGGAGGCAATTTTTATTTTGTAGGAAAAAGTAACATCATGATGTTGAATCCCTGACACTCAGTGCAATTACAATGACGGTATTGAGTCTTATCTTTTAAGTGATAGGAAAGCTATAGTGTATCTTTTGGGGTGTTGACTTAGGAAATCTTATAAGCTTTCATGTTTTACAATGCATTTCAGATTTGGGGGATTTTTTTTTTAAACAGGGTAATGTATTCCAAGATGCCGTCTTCAATCAAACAGTTACAATCATTGAAAGAGAAGATGGGCTAGATGGAGAAACGTAAGTGGAAGTTGAAATAAAATGTAGATTTTGAGTCCATTAAGTAGGACTGGAGGGCTTGCTTCTGTCAACCTGTTTATTAAATGATGAAATTGGAATGCACTATATATAGATTTGGTAAAGTTCTAACTACATAAACCGTGCTTTAGATGATTCTTGTAACAATCCCAAGTTAGGAAAGATAGTTGAAACGGACAGAAATTTGTTTTAAAAAATAGCTTTGGCTTTCCATCCTCTCCCTCTTCCAAATCCTTTTCCCCTCATGCTCTTTCAGCCAGCTGATCACCAGCCTAATCTAATTTGCATGCCTCTGAAATCACTATTGAAAACCTAAAATTTGATCTTGAAAAATGTGTTCTTTGTGAATGCTGAATCATTTCTTACCACACTGCAAAAAGTCTGGTATTTGAGGGAGACAAAATCTAATGCAATTATAATAAAAATAGTTCTTTATTCATTTTAGTATATGTAATTGCTTTTTAAAATTAATTGTTCTCAGAGATAAAGTAAAAAATTTATCAAACTTACTACTACCTGGATTTTTGTTGAATGTAAAGTATTTTATTCCTTTTCTCAGCAAGTTATTGGTGAGAAAGCTTATATCGTGTTAGCATTGTTGATGTAATTAGCTGTGGTATTTCCTGTGAATTAAGCCCATTTATATTTTCTCCTTTTGCATCAGAATCTTTATGTATATGTTCCTTGCTGGTCTTGGGCTGTTGGTGGTTGTTGGCCTTCATCAACTCCTAGAATCTAGAAAGGTAACTACAGATGAACAACTTTTACAGCCATACTTCAAAAGTTGTTATAGTACTAAGTTAAATACATTCCAGTTATTTGTGGGTTTGTGTATTTACAGGTTTGTTAGGCCTTCTAAAAATAAAATCTGAAAGTGAAACTTTGGATATGTGACTTGGATTTGTCTAGACTTTCCTACACATGTGCAATTAGTCCTTGGTCTACACACTCCAGAGTGATCTTTACCTTCTTACTGTAACTAAGTTATGCTAGCCTTTTTATTCCTTAAACTCAGACATAAGATTTCATTTTTGCATTTACTGTACTTTTCATGGGTATGTTATTTTATCTGTAAGTACTGCAGCTTTTAATTTGCTTTAATACTCTAACTGTAGGGATAATTCCTAATTAGCAATTAAATGAATCTTCATTTGAAAAAGAATAAGTTTGTATTTGTTCTAACAGACTAACTTCTGTTTTCTTGTTAGTGTAGTAATGTGGCAACACTAAAGCACCTGCTATAACTCTGTCTGGACATCATAGCTAATTTCACCACTGTCCTCATCTCCCTGCCTCCCCCACCTTGCAACTGGAAAGTATCACGTGATTCCTGTCCCCTACCTTAACCCTTTTACTGCCAGCGGGCTGATATATCGGCCCTCGCTGGTTGTGCGAAAACTGCCACAGGCCGATATAGCGGCTGACTTTTTTTACTTGGTTGATTATATGCGGCAAAAGTAAGGGCTTTTGACTCGGTTAAAGTCAGCCTGCATAATTCTTCAATGATTCTAAGCCCCAAATATATCTTCACCATTGGAAAAAAACTAGATGTATTAAATAAAATTAAGGACTAGAAATAATTCAAAATCTGGAATATTGCAAAATTCCTGAAAATGGTCGTGGCAGTCTTCGCACACCCCAACGGAAATGGGCTGGCAATAAAAGGCTTAATAGTGCACTAGACCCTTATATTAACATTAGCAGTTAGTGATTCATAAGCAATCGCTCATTAAAAGATAAATGCTTAGTGCTGAAATTTTAATTTCCATAACTTTCTTTGCCTCATTTTCATAATAGTCAGCATTTTTGCTATATTAGGTATAATCACATCTCCAGTTTTCCATTTGAATGAAGCCATTTTTAAAGTTACCTTTCTTTATATTCAGAATCTAATTTTTTGACTGCATAATTAATGCTCCTATATAAATAATTAGGGGTGTTTTTGTTTGTTTTTTTTTAGAGCAGGGCTAAGGAATGGAATTGAATCTTTGTAGTAGTTTTGCTATAGATACTCCAGGAGAGTTGTAGGTTTGTTGGTTTAAATGAGATTTTATGTTTTTGTCTTCTTTTACCTATGCCACTGTTTAAGTGTATTTAGCTAACAGTGTAGGTATCTGTCTGCATACAACATTTCAGTAATTATCTTGAATTTTGTTGAATGTAGGAATAAATTATTTAAGATTTTATTCCCAAAGGGCAAGAAAGTCATTGTATAAGTAGAAATTCTTACTTGGTCCACCAGTTAGGCAATAACATGTAAATTTACTGCAGAGGAAAATGTCTTCAAAGCCTGAAAATAAATAATTGTGAAAATTTACTCATTATTTATTTATAATTGGTGTGAGACACCATTTTCCCAGATTAATAAAAATTTGAGCTAGGAGTATGTCCTAAAATTAGAAGAGAACCTATTTGCCTATTATATTTAAGTAGTTTGATAGGTCTCTTTAAAATTTTGGTAAACAATATAATGAAACTCCTCTAAAGTGACGTTTATTATGTTCTTGTAGCGCAAGAGACCTGTACAGAAGGTAGAAATGGGGACCTCCAGTCAGAATGATGTGGACATGAGCTGGATTCCTCAGGAAACTTTGAATCACATCAGTAAGTACTCTTTCTCACTAACTTTGCTGGGGACCTTTTTCTCCTAGATGGAAGTTAAATATTTCAGATTTAGTAGAAGTACTTGACCAGTGCTATTTAACACTCATCTTTTCCATTACTTGTATAGAATTTAGTGTGATATCATTAATGAGTAAAGTTTTATTGTGTGATACTTTTACACTTTAATTTAGAATACTTCCAAATCTGTAGTTTATATTACAAATGTGTGAATTCTCTGTATTCCTAATCTTTTTCCTGTCTCTCTTCTTTCCTATTGCTTCAGTGCAGAGTAGAAGAGGTGAGACCATTGATTTTTTAATGGTATTTGCTATGTGTTGGGAGCTCTTGTATAGCACATGAGTATTGGACAGTAAGTTTAATGAGTAACGGAAGTTTCCTACCACTGTATCTGTTGGAAAAACTAACTACTAACTCCCACTATAGTTTGAAAGAATAAACCTAAAAGCAGCCTGATAGATTACTGAACAGATATAGTTCACTTTTATTGCATATGCAGTTAGTTAAAATATTAACTTTTATAAAAGAATGTAGAATTTTTTTCCAATTGTAAATGGACTTTTAAAAAACATTTATTATAAAAGCAGTAGGCCTCATTGTAAAAGTAAATAGTACAGAAGTGAAAAGCTAATATAACCTCTTGGATCCACTAATCCCATTTTTCATAAATAATTGTCACCTATGTGCTATTCTAAGTATTTTCTATACATATATCAGCATATATGTCACTTGTTTC
This sequence comes from Craseonycteris thonglongyai, assembly GCA_004027555.1. Classification (NCBI taxonomy): domain Eukaryota; kingdom Metazoa; phylum Chordata; class Mammalia; order Chiroptera; family Craseonycteridae; genus Craseonycteris; species Craseonycteris thonglongyai. The sequence continues at coordinate 29,672 of PVKE010011660.1, forward strand.
TATGTTTTACACACACAGCATCATTTTGCACACAGCTCTACAACCTGAGTTTTCACGCCTGGGTCTCTTTGTGATAGTTACTTATATACTTACCTCATTCTTTTTAATAACAAGATAGTATTTTTTTACATAAATGTTTCATGATAGATGAAGCCTATTCTGTATTTCCTTTCCTGTGAATTGACTGTTCAGGTCCTTTCCTGGTTTACAAATTGAATTGTTTCCCTATTTCCAGTGAGCTGTCTCTATTGAAACATAATTATAGTGTGGTGGGTGCTTTATAGAAAGGGAGTACAAAGTCAAAAGAGCATAGGAAGGCCTTCTCCTTCTAGGCAAACAGGAAGTCATTCACAGGAGGTCACAGTGTGACTAGAGTCTTGAGAAGTGGGGTGAGCAGGAGCCTTCAAGGTTGTGGGGGCTATGCTAAGGACTTCTGACTTCCTTTCTGGGTAAAGGCAGCCTTTGGGTACTTTAAAGCAGGGAAAGAACAAGTTGATGTTTTAAGAGGCGTTCAGATAGCTTTGTGGAGGAGGGCCAGCAAGCGGGAGCTAGTGAAGAGTTGTTCAGAGAAAAGCATGCGCACTCTGGGGCCTAAGCCAAGGCTGTGGTGACAGGAGTGAAAAGGGTGCACAACTGTTTCCAGGGGTCTACGGGCTTTGGTGACGTTGGCTGTCTGGGACAGACAGTGTATGATTATGTGCTAGAATGGATGTTAGTGTTAGTGTATTTTATATGCGGCCCAAGCACTTCTAATGTGGCCCAGGGAAGCCAAAGGTTGGACACCCCTGAGTTACACAATGGAAAAGGAGCAATTTAAGTCTCTGCTAACTAACACTGTGCCTTTGTCTTCCAAGAAGGAAAAAGGTGGCAGTGAGCTATGATTTTTTACAATTAAGTGTATTTCTTTAACATCTGTCTTTTAAGTGGGCATGCAGCATTTCAGATGTGCTCCATTTACTCAGCATCATTAAACATCATGTTTAAGTTTGTTTTTTTCCACTTGGTTTTTTTCTTAAGTTTTGTTTTTTTTTCCTACCCTTTTGATACCGGGAGGATTTTGACCTTAAGTAATTTGTTGGATCTGGGGGTGGTGGTGGGCAGTAGGGTATCGGGCTGGGGAGCACTGTTACACCTCGGTTACTGCAGCCTGTGAGCTATTATTTGGAACCGTTTTCCCAGAAGTTCAGGGACTGCAGAGTGCTCTCATTCTGTTTCTTGTCTGTCTGCATCTTACCTTGGAGGCGCCTGCAGGCAGGTGCTGCGGGCTTTTGCACGTAGACCCATGTGTAAAAATCACTGCAGGTGGCTGATGATGTTGAAAGTCAGTAACTACTACTTCACATCTACATAGCAACTACTGTGTTCACACAGGTGGCTAGGTTCTAAAGTACTTTTTGTCTCCTCAAAAATTAGGAAATTGTTTACTTTAAAAAATTATTTAAAATTGGTCTGTATGAAGGAAGTTCTTAGTCTCTCGCCTTTTTGAAAATCTGTTGAAAGTTGTAGGCTATCTTCATCAGAACACTGCTTCTGTGCTCAGTTTTAGGCAGGCTGAACCTCCTGAACACATTACCAACCTATTTAATAAAGGTCAGTTTTCATGTGATTTGTGGAGTTAGCCTTAATGTTTCTGAGTCATTAAATTTTAAGCAGATTTTTAAAAAAGATCTTGTCATTTCTACATATCTTTGATATAAATCAATTTGATTTTTTAAATATAGGTACAGTGTGGTAATTTTGGAAGAAGTAAGGACTTTCAGGCAGGTTTTTTTCATGCTGTTTGTGAAAGAGCCCATATGTGGGCAGAAACATCTTTTTACCAGCCTGTCCCCTTCCTTTAACTGGAAAAATAATTACAGTTTGCAGTTTGTAACTTAACTCCACAGAGAGAGCTTATCGCCCTATTAAAAGTTCTCTTACAAAATAGAAGACAGCCCTTGACTTTTTAAAGAAACTTAAAGACGACTCCTCTTACTGAATGGAAACAGAAAAAAACCACCACTTTATTGTTTGTGTCCTAGACCCCAGTAAGACTATAAGAAGAGAAAAATAAAAGCTAATGATATACGCTGTCTGCTATTCTTAATCCTGCTGTTTGTTCCCGGTAAATCTGTTGCTAGTATTACACAAAGTGCATGGCTATATTTATAAATGTCTTTAATTTGTAACTGATACACATTTTTTGAATTGCAAATTTCATGCCTTTTACACTATTTCTAAAGTGTCTATGCATGTAGAATTATATTAAACTGTGGAATTCAAGATTTTGGGGTGAAGCCTTCAATATCACAAAAAATAAGTGTAAATCTTTTCCCACACTAATTGCAAAGTTTTATTTTAATTGAGTTATCTTTTGAAGGATTGTGTTAAAGGTTAGTTACCATACCTAAACTAGATAAGAGGGAGGCCGGAATGGCTCAGCAGGTTAAGCACTTGCCTTACAACTGCGAGGTCCTGGGGTCAAATCCCAGGGCTGTGCAAACTCACATGCTGAACTGTGGAGCAGCTGGTAACTACGATGGCAGCAAAGGTTCTCACCTCCCATGCAGGAGGCCCCCAGTTCAGTTCCTGTCCCGTGTGGCTCCACATCCACCTGTGTGGAATGAAACTATGTCACAACTAATGACGTACAACTATGGAGACTGCTCTGGGCCCTCCCCCTTCTCTCTCTCTTTCACCTTCTCAAGCAAATCTTAAAAATAAGCTAGATAAGAGGCATTTATTGTTAGATGATACTATGCATTTGTGTTCGTATTTTGAACTTAATTGTAAAGTTGAAGGGAAATGCTTTTATATAAGTACCGCTCACTAACCAATTGCGCCACTGGAGCTTCGGGAAATGCTTTTTTAAATAAGATTTTTTGAATCCAACATACTTACACGTCAGGCAAGTTAAAACTGTCTCTTTTCTTCCAGATAAAGCTTCACCAAGAAGGTTGCCCAGGAAACGGGCACAGAAGAGATCGGTGGGATCTGATGAGTAAATGTTCTTTGTGCAACAATTCAGTCTTTGCTTACCCTGCCCTAATGTGTTCGGCCTGATGGGAGTTAGTGCAGCGGAGCATTCACCGCAGAAGGCGCCTGCTGCTGAGTGTGGACTGAGCAGCAGAGTCTATGGCGATAATGTGGCTGGAAGTGCATTGCACTCATTTTTCTAAAGTAACACATTTGGGTTTCTTTAACCATTAAAACCTATGTGTGTGCATGTGTATGTATGTGAGCAGTTGGTCTTACCAGAATCATTGTGGAGCTAACTGAAGCGTGCCTTTAGAATACTACACATAATGCTGTTGTCTCTTTCTTTTGGATACTTTCTCCCCTAGATCAGTTTTTGCCCAATATGATTGTAGGTGTCCTGCCTTAGACTGTTTTAAGAAAACAGTTTGCTTTTACCTTAGAATAGCCCAAATCCCAGTTGATGGCATGAATTAGTATTTTGTTGCTGTTTCACAACTAGTATTCTAAAGGCACGAGCAAGCATAGCTGCTTTCTAGCAATAGAATCATTTTGGTATTTTGCTGCTGTTTGCAACATACACACCTTCAGGAAACTTCCCCAAGGAATTTGGGGATCTCTAGCAACAAAATTATGAAACATGACATTTCTGCTGATTTTGTTATATAAAGTCAACCCCACACTCTTTAACAAAAAGGAAATGGTATGTTTGTGGAAACTGAGTTGTTGTCCGTTGTTCTGACCCAAGGGGTGGCTATGGAATGACTTTAGACCTACCTAGTGTTTTGATTTTTTTTTGTTTTTTGTTTTTTTTAGGAGATCCTTTTTCTCTCCTTAATAGAAGCATTTTGCTTTTAAAAAATTGCCTTGGTCTGCAGACTAAGCAAAAAGGTCAATTTACAGAGGCAGAGATATATTCCGACTAATTCTTTCTATTCTGTTTAAAAAAATTAGTTGGGTGTTTTTTAAATGGTTATCCAGTTGCTTTTATCTTTTGGGAATTCTGCTTGTTGATACAGCGTTTCTTAATTTACCTGAAGAATTCCAAAATTTTAAACATTTAAGATCTGAGAACCAAAGATAAATTGGGCTTCATAACATTGTCTTAGAGAGTTACTCTTGCCCAGGTAGTAAAGTAAGTTTGGCATGATCGTCAGGCTGGGTGAAGAGTAAAACATACCAGTATGAGCAAGTAAGAGGCTTTTCCTCTGTCTGTAAGCCATATTCTCCCTCAAATGTTTTGTAAGGAAATCGTAAATGAAATTTTAGTGGATGTTTAATTCCTGATTGTCTTCATTATAATGAATGAACTGACTCCTCTTCATTAAAATCCCTACTTATACCCATGTCCACACAGAAATGTTAAAACAAAACAAAACAAATCAAGTTAAATATTTAAACATCTGAGCCAATGACAATGACACCGGAGTTACCGGGTAGTTATTACCCGCATTGCACTAGGGCGAAGGGGTCAGACCATCTGCTACCTTGCTGAACCCTGACCTTGCTATACCTGTACTATACGTGCTCGAGGTGCTTGGGGGGCCGTATGGTCTGTAGTTTATTTGAAAAGGCTCTGTGAGCTCTAAGAAACATGGTGTTTTGTTCAACGTAGGAGGCCCTCCACCTCAAGGAGTGTACTCAGAACCTTTTATGAGTGTCCAGGTGTGTGAACCTACTAGGACATAACGCAGTGAGGTACAATGACAGAAGCTAAATGAGCGCTGCAGAGTCACTGAACACCCGTGACACCTGGGCGGTGGCCAAGCCACATAGTCGCAGGACCAGCGCTCTGACAGCCGAGGGCAGGGCTGCCACGAGCCTGCCCGGCCGCTCCAGGTGCCATGGCCGCCTTGCACTTCACCGGCCTCGGTGGTTCTGTGAGCGTAGTCTGGGAACACTTGGAAACTCCCGTGCCAGGGTCGTCTGTAGCGTCAGTTAAGTGTTTAGCAGAAACTTAACTCCATAAGAAATGGAATTCAATTCCACACATGGTTTGTTCAAGCACACTTAATAAGTAGCCTATTTTTTAAATGTCTTTTTAAAATGTAAATATTTGGATGAAGTTTTGTTTGTTTTGATATATTCATTTGCTACGTCAACCATGGTTTCAGAATTTACCTTTTGAACAGCTTAATTTCAGAGTCTGTAAAATGAACTAAGAATTTTGTGTATCAACTCAGATGTGAGAATAATGTGTTCATAAAGCATGGATCTTGCTTTGGTTGTATAGCTTCATCATTCATTTCATGGTCTGACATAGGAGGTGACTTTTAAGGCTGTTGCTACCCTCTAAAGTGTTGGAGGGTGGGGGCAATGGGACCTTCAAGGTAAAGCCTGACATGTTAATGAACTTTTTAATTTTAAATAAGCTTCAGAAAATAGTGACTGATAGAAAAAGGCAAATTTAGATTTTCAAAAACAAAACATTAAAAAGCCACTGCCTTAAAGGTGTGCGTGCAGTGCACCGGCCTGGCGTTATCCTTTGGCTGTGTTTGGGAGAAGTGAGGAGTGGGGCCGTGGCCCCGAAACCTTTAGTTAATGACGTGCGTGTTTTTGGAGCTATAGTAGTGGGTAAATGTGATAGTAGGTGAGGCTCTCACATAGCATCCGTCTTTTGTGCTACAATGATACCCCTAGCCTCCGTGTGAAGGAACATGTACTTGGTGAGTGCATTTCCATTTTCTTTTCTTTTTTAACCATGAACTTGACAATACACATCTCTCACCACAATTTTGATAGGTTATACCAAGCTTGTCCAACCTGGGGTCCACATGCGACCCAGCACAGCTTTGAATGTGGCTCAATACAAATTTGTAAACTTTCCTAAAACATGAGTTTTTTAGTTCATTGGCTATTGTTAGAGTAAGTGTGTTGCATGTGTGGCCCAAGATGATTCTTCCAAAGTTGGCCCAGCACAGCCAGAAGGTTCCCCTTGGTTTTTTAGTCTTAATTTTAATTAGAAAATCAGATGTTAAATTTTAAAACATTTTGTAGTACATCTGAAGTAATTTACCATGTTTGGGACAGCATCATTTATAGCTGTGAAGTTTTTCTCTGACTTCTCTCCAACTTAGTGACGAACAAGCTGACACATACACGGGACCCTTGTTACTAGTGTAAACGGAGCACTAGGTTTTGTTGTTAAGCCTGTCATCACTAGAGGACATTAGGAGGGAAGGACAAAACTGAACTAACTCGCAAACATTCTCATAGTTGAAGACTCTTAGGAACTTTACTACTTAGTATTTGCATGATTTTATCCTCTTTCATTTGCACCAAAGCTTGGACTTTTACAGTAATTATATAATCAGGCTCTGGGGTTTTTCTTTTAGGTTTTGGAATTCTTTAGGAATATGGCAGTAAAGTTTGGGTGCCATTTAGTTACTTTTATTTTTTTCGTGCAGTAGGAAAGGAACTCATTTATGAACCATCGTCAGCCCTGCACGGTGTTGTGTTGGGCCTTTCTGCTCATCACGTAAACCTTCATAACAACCCACTGAAGGAAGGTGATGCTGATCTGATTTTATAAGTAGCTCGCTCCAGGTTACACACTGAATACGGATTCAGAGTGGTCTTACTCTAAAACTCGCACATTGTTCCCCCTGCACTAGTTTAAGATAGAAATTTTATAACACCAAGCATTTGGGCAGCTTACAAATACTTGGTTTTCCACAATCCAGAAATCAGAAAATTCAGATAATCTTTGTACGGAATATACTGTATATTCAAGGGCTGTCCAGAAAAAGTCCAGCTGTAAGTCCCTTTATTTTTCATGTTACATGGCTGGATACCTTCCGGACAGCTCTCGTATATACACACTTGCTGTACGTTAGTTACAGTAGTGAGTAGATGCCACTCGACTGCAGAACACTATAAACCCCTAGCAAGTTCTGAGCTGTTACAAATGGGTTTGTGCATTGTTTGTGGGATGTACATATAATTTGAATTCTGACACTTCATTTTTTGATACAGTTATCCACAGTACCCTATTTAAAATTTCTAACTATGACACACAAATGTCCCCCGATTAACAAAATCATGGACTCAACATACATTTTCTCCAACACTTGTGACGCGCATATATTTTATAACAACAAATAAATGTAAATGTTACATTTACCTGAGCCTCCTACGATACGCAGGATCATCGCTGGGCTTGTGGGCAGTTTTTCTGTAGCCCTGAAAGAAAACAAGCCCATTTTTAAAACTTGAGTGCACTGTCACTTTACATAGTCAAAGACAAAGGCAGATTATCGATGGAAGATACTTGCAGTGATTTCCCCTTAAGGAACCCCAGCCTCCCCATGCTACTTTAAGGAATGAGTAAGCTGCCTGTATGGACTGCTGGGCTGTCGGAGGCGCGGTGCTGAGTGCTGCCCCTGCTGCCCTGGGCTGGGAACCCTCCGTCCTCCCGTGCACTTGGGTGAACATGGCTTCTCACCATGGCCTGAGGCCCTCCAGGACCCCCTTGGCTGCCCCACGCACAGGCACAGCCGCACGGCCATCCGCTGCCCGCCCCTTAGCTTTCCCCGATCATCCTGCCTTGTGTAAGGCAAGCACCCTCCTCAGCACCCTCCCTGTCTGTGGTCGTCATGCCCTTACCACTGTCTGGCATCACCTTGGCCTTCCATTACCTGTCACACTCCTGAAATGTAAACCTCATGACAAGTATTTTAAGTCGGCAGATCACTAAGTCTAAAAACAGTACATGTACTGCACGTGGTAGATAATAAATAAGAATTATCTAGTTACCCCTGCCATACACCGAAGTAGGTGTATCCCTGTTTTGCAAGTAAGGAAAACCGAACACCCAAGTTAAATAGCTCACTAAAACGCTGCTATTAAGTGGCAAAGCTGAGATTGGGTCACAGAACCTTCCCTGGATTCTGCTGCCTCCCTGCAGAGGCCCGCCTGGTCAGCCTTCACTGAGAACTCAGGAGGGACTAGCAGGCTGAAGTGCCTGCCATGCTGTGGGGTCACACGTGCAGGGCACCCAGGTCCCCGCAGACAGCTGCCCCCTGAGGATTCTGGAGGAGCAGGTAGCTCAGTGCAGCCCCGCACAACACTAAAGAGACTGGCCGGCCAGTCCCCAGGGGCTGTGCGTGCGGTTCTGTGACATCCCTTGGGTGAGTTCTGGAAAAGGAAGTGGAACAACCCAGAGACCTGCAGCTGGAGCGTCTACATGAAAAGTTACTCCCTAAACGGAGGGAACTGTAACCTGAAATACATATATATATATATATATATATATATATATATATATATATATATATATTTTTTTTTTTTCTGTAAACGCACGACGACAAGCTTAGGGAATTATGTGAAGTTGAAACAACTAAGTAAGCGTTCCTAGGTGCACAAACGCTGCCCACCGACCATGACAGAGACGCCCCCAGGAAAGAGACCAAAGCGCTGTGTCTGCAGACGGGCCCGCCCCTTCTCTAGCGGCATTTCAAGTTCAGACACCTCGCTGGGGCATCAAGACCGTTTTGAAAGCGGCTGCGTTTCTCACCAGGGCAGAACTCACGACTCGTGGCCTGGTTTTTTTGTTGCCATCATTTTAAATCGGCGGGAGGTCTCTGCCAGCATTCTCCCAAGGCTACGAAGCGCAGCTGTTGTCCTCAGGCTAAGGCCACCCGCCAGCGCCAGCGGGGACACGTGCTGCTGCCCCCTGCTGCTCGCGCGCGGCACAGCAGGGAGGCGCCCCACCCCCAGGGCACCTGCATTCTAGACCCAGTTGAAAAAACTACGTAAGCAAGCTTTCCCAGGTGCAAGGCCAGGAAAAATTTAAGACCGGGGTGTGTCAGGCATGGTCCCCTCCTCCCAGCAAACGATTTGCTGCAACCAGCCCGAAACGAAACATCAAAGTTAAAAAAAACCAAAAAACTACTTTTGCTAAAACGCCAATGAAATGATTTGGATGTTTAAGCTATTTGAGTAGCCCTGTCAGTAGAAAACCTGTGAGAGACGCCCCTGTGGGTCATTTATCTTGGTCTCAGAGGACGGACAAAGCCAACAACCTCCTGCTTTGCCTCTATTGTGTACACACACACACACACACACACACACACACACACGTGTGCTGAACTAAATATTTTCACTCACTGGATGTCAGTATAGTATGATGGTTAATAGCTGCTGGAATGAGCTCTTGTTTGAATCAAGACTCACCGGCTCACGGGCCGGATAACCTTGGACAAGCCACCTAACTGTTCTCAGCCTGTTTTCTTCATCTGTGAAATGGGATTGCAGTCACTAGAGTTATTAATAGTCACTGAATATTTGTAAAGCCTCCACTGTATGTCAAGTGTTTTACTGAAGTTTTAAAGATACTGCATGTAAGAAAGGAGAAAAGAAAGCAGGCTAACCTAGTTTTCACCATGAGAAATGGTTCTTTCCCTGCTTCTGCAAGCAATATTCATTGGTCAGCCAGCTAAAAGCATCGTCACCAGCAACTTGTTTTTCCTAGAACTGTGAAATGCTGTTGTTAGGTTTTTTTTAAGTTTTATTTTTATTGTTTTTGACAGACAGAGAGAAGGGTTAGGGCCCAGAGCAGTCTCCATAGTTGACAGCATTAGTTTTCCATATAGTTTCACTCCACAAGTGGGCGTGGTGCTGCCCAGGGCAGGAACTGGGCCAGGAGCCTCCCGCATAGACCCCGGCAAGACCTGAACTGGGGGCACAGCCCAGCTCAGCACGTGGGTCCACATGGGACGGATCCGGGATTGGATCCTCGGGCTCCTGGGCTGCGAAGTGAGAACTTAACCTGCTGAGCGACCCCGGCTTCCCCTGAGCCAACTCTTATAAGAGAATTGGAATTGTATTTTGACCAATGGGCTGAGACCTTCCTGTCCAATCAGAGCCGCACAGCTAGTACTCATTTGCATATTTCACGGCCAATCAGAATGCAGAATTCTAACCAATCAAGACAGTGTATTTGGACCAATCATAGGGTACAAATTTGGATCCCTTATTTACATAAAAATGGACCAATCAGGGACCAGGGCCGGCACTCACTCTATATAAGCAGGCCTCCCTTTCGTCTCAGGGAAGCGCATGTCCAGAGGCTACGAACTGTCTGCCTGCTGGAAGTGAGTGTGGTCTGACTGCTCCCCACACTGGGGCTCCTGTTGGACTTGGGGTGGTGGCAGCGACCTTCTGTGGACGATCTAGATGCTGTCTTTCCACAAGACGTCTGCTCAGTGACGTGCACGGACGCTGTGGGCCCTGAGCAAGGAGGTTCCCGCCCAGAAGGGCTCCTGGTGGCTAACTGGGCTCCC
>PVKE010011661.1:0-39810 GCA_004027555.1 Craseonycteris thonglongyai
TATAGTTGCTGATATAATAGAAAGAAAAAGATTGCCTGAGGGAAGGGGAAGAGGGGAAAGGAGAGTGGGAGAGGAGGTGGGAGAAGGCACCAGTATTATAGACACACTCAATGGTTTGGTGGTTACCTGGGGAGGGGGGAGGAGGGGGGAGAAAGAGTTGTGGGGGAAGGTGGGAGTGGACACCTGATATATGGTGTGTAGGGGAGCTGATTCTGGGTGGTGGGCACATAATGCGATGCATGGGTGATGTGATGTGGACTTGTACATCTGGAAACTACCTAATTGTTACCAACCAATGTCACCCCATTAAATTTAACAATAAAAAAAAAAAGAAGAAAAAGAATGAACCCTGGTTGATAAATCTCAGCTCAGAAAAGTATTTAAATTTTTAAGGGCACCAACAGCACAATTTCAACACAAATAACTTATTTCCAACATAAAATATCCCTCTACTGTTTCATTACTATCCTGTCTATCCATTTGTATAAAAGTTAGAAACTGTGGAGAACATATGTGATATAAAAGGTACAAGAAGATGAAAACAATTTTATTCTCTTTTTACTATTTTACAAAATGGGAGAAACCATCAAATTTCTGATATTATAGTTAGTTTCAAGTTAATACCAAGTTCTGAAGAAATCCAAGGTTCTGAAGAGACATAGTTACGTTTTCCTGTGGTTCACAGGGAAATTATATTTATGAAGACTTCTTCATATAATATCATTTTCTGAACTTGACATAAATCAGAAGGAGTAGAAATTTAAGAAAAATAATATTATTTATTATTTTATATTTGGCATAGAATATAGTCATATCATCATTTTTTTCCAGTTACATTTCTAAATGTGTAAGTGACTGGGCTTTCAATACTTAGAACATGTCCAACAATGCCAAAAAAAATTTTTTTTTTCATATTTCTAAATCTCTTTTATTTTTTTATTTTCTTGTACTGAGGAATTGTACTCTGGAGTTTAAAAATAGTATAGCAGGAGGATAAACACAATGTGATAGACTGACCAGATGTGCCATTCTAAATGGTACAGAAAACAATGGTACTATCCTGTTTCAAATGGTATGTGTGGTCAGCCTACTGACACCTGGAATTTAGCCCTGTGAGACTAAGGTGACCATACACACCGTTTGAACTGGGACTGTACTTTCATTGTTTTCTGTCCCGTTTAGATTGGTATGTCTGGCCAGCCTAACAATATGATCAATATAAACTGTAATGGTCTTCTTAAGAAAATATTTTAAAACAAGTAAAAAAAAATCATTTTTTCTTATCATCTTTTTCTACTTCTCAGATAGGTATTTTATTTTATTGATCCTTTGTCACTGTTAATAAATTCTTCAAGTCTAAGTGGTTGAATTTGGGAGTTTTTATTTTTCTTTAGGACGTATTTTTACCTACTGCCCTCTTTCTCTTCTGTATAAGACGTTCTTTCTGTACTGCAAGTGATTAGTTAGATGAAAGAAAAGCTTGTGAAAGGTAATACATCATGAAAAAGTAGATCAAACGCAGTGTCCTCCCTGAGGGATAGCAGACTTGCTTTGCATTATGCTGCAAATGGCCTTGCAGTTGCTCAAGCAAAGAATGGCTCATATTATCATGTGCAATGATTATTTAACTCAAAGTTGCCTTAGTACTTTTGTTAGCATTCAGGATTTTTTCAATTTATTTTTGATTATTTTTTATCTATTTATTTTACTGAGATATTATGTACAAGCAAAATATAAATCTGGCATTCAACAAATTATTTTTTTAGAAGACAATGGTCATTTAGTAAGTATTTCTCCAACAAAATGTGTTGAGCTCAATATATGCTAGGTACTTTGAAAATATAAATATAAAACTATAAAATCTAAGATTATAGTTTTTGATGTTACCATAAAGAATATTCTAACCCTTAGATATAAAGATGTCCTGGTTCAAGAGATACAGAATTACCCTCATACGAAGACTCAAAGAAATATACCTGACCATGGTAGGAATATAAATAGAAGAAGCATTCAATTATGAATAGTTGACTTATATATCTTTCTTATAATTCTAAAGCAAAAGTCATTGAATTGTCTTCTAAAGTATTAAAAGAGTCCCCACTGTTATACACCTAAACCTTTACGCATACTTACTTTATCAATTTATACTTAACTATATTTTTTAAGCTTTACGTCCTACTAATCTCTTAAATATGGTTTAAACATTCACAAGCTATAGTACAGAAATCTGGTCATTAATTTTTATTATACTAATACATTTAACACACTTGTATAAATTTGATTCAATACCCTAAAGCTCTTCAGAAAGATTAAGATGGAAGGCAGCAACATGACTGAAGAGAGAAAATTTTGTGTAAAAAATTTAATGCAAGCGCATTCTTGTTTGTGGGAAGCTGAGGGTTAAAGTTTATTTAAGTTAACCTAAAATACAGATGATTTTCTAATGAACTATTTAAAAAATACTATGGATCATATACAAAATCCATGCTTTGTAGAAAAAAAATAAGTTTAGGATAAATTTTAAAGATTCATATCATTCACTGATGTTTTAACATTAGTCAATGTAGAATTTGTAAATAATACATGAGGTTTGATATCTCAACAGCCAAAAAGTTAGTAGTATTATTTCTCATTCTTTAAAATTCTTTTTGGATCAAGTCCCAAAATATTGTGGCAATAAAAATATAAAATGATTGATATTTTTCATCTTCTCAGAATATGGACTCTCAACTCTGACAAAACATAAAAGGTAAAACTTCAATTTAGAGTATAAAAAAACCACGAATTGCTGAGCAGACGACAAATGATTGAGCTGCACCTATAAAGAATTTACAAGAAATATGGAAATGTTACGGGCTAGGAAAGACTTTCCTGCTGAGCTGGGTTAATGGGCTCAGATAAACCAGTGGCCTAAGTAGGTTCTTCACTACTTAACTTTTTCCTTCAAGGACCCTCCAGGTGTTTCTGCCATGACAGCAGATTTAGGACCTTTGAACAACACAGTGCCTTTTGATCTCATTGCAGCTGCTGTGATTAAACAGACACACATCACTTGCTGTGCCACAGTGAAAGAAGCTTGTGGTTCACCTTTGCTGAATTAGTACCCACTGAGCACTGCAAATATTTAAAATGTCAATCTATTTGATAATGTCAGAGAGGCCTGCAAATACCACAAAATGGCATGAAGGAGGCATTCAAAACAGACAAGAGAACATTTAACTTCTCTTTGCTTCAAGGGAAAATGAGAGTTGAATGGATACAGTATACCTCTGATGAAGCTAGTAAGGTCAGCACATTTAATAACCCTAAGTGGGACATGGGTTTATAACTTACTGTTTTAGTATGTTCTCCCATAAACTGTGTTCCATTATTGATCTTGAACCCAGGGCTGTTGAAGGTGAATTAATTTGTATTGACATAATATTAGAGAGTTTTTACCACAAAATCCATCTGGTGTCATTCTTAGGCAATTTGTAGGTACTTGACCCAAGAGTCCAGCTCAAAATGAAGCCTTCAAATTTCAAGTGACATCTTTATTTCATTTTCGATTATTTGATTCCAAAAAAATAAAAATAAAGGAAGATATTATTCTGGTATAAAGTTTGGAAATGTCAGCAAAGTGCAGACTACCCCAGAAATCTCATGATCTTTTCAGAACATGCTAGTACTCAATTCATGCCCAATGAATAAGATTTCAAAAATGCTTTTCTACCTACATATGTATTAGGGTAAGTGGTTGAACTGCTATATCAAAATAATCAGGCCATTACTCAATCATAGAACATTAACAAGTATTCAGTGTCAGTGGGAAGCTCTAATCGATGTAGTAATTTAGGGTCCAGGAGGGCAACTTTGCCATGTTCACAGAGTTCTTCCAAGGCCATCTGAGTCACTATTATTCTTGCCTTTGAAAAAAGAAAGAGCTGCAAATTTCCTTTTAAGATATGAGATACCAGTTATACATCTCCCATTCTTTCACATTTTACTGATGTGACTTTGTCACGTGGCCATACTTAGCTACAAGTATCTAGTGTTCAAGAAGACAAAGAAATTAATTATCTTCATGATGTATTTGTTCATGTATGTGTTTTGGAGTGATTTTATTCTTACCATCATGCAGGGAAATGAATGAGGCTTTGAACTGACACTGACAGAGAGAAGAAAAATATGTAAGCACAACAGTCAAAATATAAAAAAATCTTAAAAGATGAAATCAAACAACTTAATGTACAAAATATTTATAATGGCCAGAATTTTGAAAATTATAGACAACTCATTCTTGAAAGTAAAATATTATGAACAGCAATGTGTTTCTACTAATGATATTTTTATTTATTTTCTGACTTTTAGGCCTTATTCAAAAGACCAATCAGTATGGCTATTTCTTTAAATTGCTCCATAATGGATATTATAAACATTTACTCATCTTACAAAAAGAACAAGGTTTTGGAAAGAAATTTTATGCTTAATCAAAAATATTGTAAAAGATATATTTTATTGTTTTTGACAGAGAGAGAAACAGAGAAAGAGAGAGACAGAGAGAAGGGGAAGGCCCAGAGCAGTCTCTGTAGTTGTACGTCAGTGAGAACTGAACTAGGGGCCTCCCATGTGGGAAGTACACCCCAGTTCAGCATATGGGTCTTTATGGGATGGGGCCAGGACTTGATCCTCAGACTCCAGGGCTGCAAAGTGAGCGCTTAACACATAAGCCATCGCAGCTTCCCCCCACCCAAATTTTTAATCCTAATTTTATTCTATTAATCATGGAACTAATCTGACAGTTTTCTATCCTCAATTGATGTCTGTATACTTCCAATAATTATAAATACTTATTATACTTTCATTAAACTATTCATGAACCACACTTTTAAAATATAATTACTTTATTTGGAAAACAACAGTCTAATTTGATGAAATGTATCACAATTACAATAGTAAGAATGGAGACTTACAATGCAGAAAACAAGCACTGCCAACGTCTGTGTAAAATACTACCGGTATTTCAAATTCAGTGCTAAGTTGATCAGTAGTATTCTTTCCACACAGAGAATACTTCTATCTCTCTTGGAAGTTCTCCACTTTCTCTTTCCACATATCATTTTTCTAACATATTGCACCTAAATGATACTATTTTAGATTTAGTCTTAAAATCAAATATTGGTACATTGTCACAATTTTGGAGTTGGTAATTGTTCTTAATTTTAACTTAATTTCTGTCAAGTGGATGGATATAATGAAGATTACTTCTCAGTATCAGAATTTCTATTCCCCTAAGTATAATACCTATGATTCATTAATTTATTTTGTCATCTAGTAAATATTTATTGGGTGAATATTTCTACTAAGGCTTGGGCATTGTACTGCATACTATGGCTTCCATGATGAGTACAAAGAGAAACAGGACCTGTTTACATGGAGTTTACAGTCTAGTAGACAAGACAGATGTTAATGAAAAATCAAATATTTAAATTTGATACTTTAGATGTAGCAAGCATTTGAATAAACTTACTATAAAGGAAACTGAACTAATCAGTGAGGATAAGGAAAGTGAGGATATCTGGAAATGACCTGGCTAAGCTATAATCCAGGGAAATGCTGCTAATAGCAAAATGTTAAGAACAGTATCAGAGGTAACAGTCTATGTCATAGTGGAGTAGAGGTACATTCTGAAAAATTAGATATAAGCTAGTTTTGTGAAAAGCCTGCTATTAGTACTAGGGAAGTAGGAATAGGCTTACAAAGTTAAGCTATATCAAGGATTTGGTTCTTCATTTGATTCCTAGAATTCTTTTAATCAAACATATGATATGATCAGCCTTATGTTTTGGAAAATTACTCTGGCTGGCATGGAGATCCCAGTGAGGGTGGCACGAGATGGTACAGAGAGTGAGTTAGGGGAGTATTGTTGTTCTTTATATAAGAAATAATTTTAGCTTGGACCATAGTTAAAATAATGGAGATGCAGACAAGCAGATTCACTCAAGAGCTACTTAGAAGGTAAAATCAATAGGACTTTGTAATTATACAGAGATAAAGAGAGAGAGAGAGTGCTTGAGAATGATTTCTTGATGGGCTATAGTGCTCAGAACCAAGGGGGAAATATAAAGTTCGACTTTCAAAATTTTGATTTGAATGACTCTGTAAATAGCGAGCAGAACTGTCATGTAGACAGTTGGTTACATGGGTCTGATGCTCAGAGGAGAGGTATAGTCTGGATATGAATTGTTGTTTTACAAAGGGCTGAATTTATAGGTATAAATACAATTATGTAGGAACAATGAATAAGGTGAACAGAGAGGAAATGCAAGAACAATACTTGAAGAACTGCAATTTTAATGGCTTCATAGATGATGAGCTTACAAAAGCTCTAGATCCACATAAAAAAAAAATACAAGAAATGTCAAGATAGTGTTATATCAAGTAAGCCAAAGTAATAGTGTTTAGAAATAAAGGCTAAGGCCAACAATGTTATAAGATTTTTAAAGTTAACATGAGATTGATAATAAAAAATGTTCATCTGAATTAATGCCATTCTGGTCACAGATCATTTTAGGATGCAGTGACAAGCAAGTATGTAAATTAAACTGAAAAGGTTGAAGATTCAGTAATAATTGACAAAATGGACTAAACACAGATCTCTCTTACAAAAATGTGGCTGAAAATATAAGATGAGATCAGGTAGCAGCTAAAATGACTGTTGTAGTCATTGCTTTTACTAATTATTTGTTATCTCTAAAAATACTTAAATGATAAATACTTCATTATTGTTTAAAGATTATTGAAAATAAACAAATGAGTTGGTTGATACCCACATAAGAGAAAAAAGATAATCAATAGTGAGGAGTGAAAGTGTAAGGGCCTAGGTTGCAAAACACAGCTAGGAAAGCGATGCCTTTATTTTATGAGCAGAGGAGACAGGTAATATTCTTAGAGCCAGGGGAAACCAGGATGGCTCAGCAGGTTAAGCGCTCATTTTGCAGCCCCGGGTTTGAGGATTGAGTCCCGGTCCTAGTCCCTACCTGTGCGAACCCATACGCTGAACTTGGGTGTTCTCATGTAGGAGATCCCCAGTTTGGCCCCCTTTTTGCAGGGGGTGTGCTTCTTATGCGGGAGGCCCCCAGCCTGGTTCCCATCCTGTGGGGCCCCTGCCCACCTGTGATGAAAACATGTTGAAACATTATGACATACAACTACGGAGACTGCTCTGGGACCTCTTCCTTCTGTCTCTCTCTGTCTCTGTCAAAAACAAATAAATATTAAAAATAAAAGATTATTAGAGTTAATTTGCATGTTCAGTAGGGGTAATATTAGGCATTTCACATTCTTATGGCTTTCACCTTGTCTGTAAAATAGGAACTTCTCTGTCAGAAGTGAAGGTCTGAAGAAGTTCCTAGAAAAATAGTCTTTGCGTGTCAAGGAAGCAATTGGATGCAATTGTTGACACATTTCTTACTAGGTGGCCTCTCCCTTAGTAAAGCTTAATGTTATTGGGATTAGTAAACTAATAGAAAAAAATAAATGAATGTCTTTTTTTTTTAAATATTGATTTGTATATAAATGATACTAGGCTTTACAGGAAAAAAAGAAAAAAGAAAAAAAGAGAAAGGCCAAGAATTCTTAAGTCTCTTATAAAATATGAGTTGAAAATTATTTGACATTTAGAATGAGAAACTTTGCCCTCTGTCAAATACATTTCTTTTCATTGGCCTAGCATGCTATTGCAACTGTCTTCAGATATATTTGATACAATAAATACTTTTTCAAGAGCTTTTTAATTTATTAATTGCTAAAAGCATGGCTTTTAGAAAAAGATACTGTAGTTCGTAAATGGTAAGGACTTGATATACTGCATCAGAGTGTTCTAGATCATTTACTTGGAAGTCATATCTTCAAAATATTTAGAATAATGTTTCACACTAAAAAAAAGAGCAAAATAAAAGAAACTTTTGACAAAAATATTTTAAAAGAAAAGTATACTTTGCTACTGCAAAAAAAATTTGAAAAATTTGAGGGTTAGAATAAAATTCAAAAGAACATTGGTTGTGTTAGTATTTATCATAACAAGCTCAAAGTATACCAAGGATAATAAACAGTATTAGATGACTTCTCTAACTACTATACTTAGAATCTAAGAAAAACACCCACTCATTTCCCTCAAAATATGAGTTATCACTTTCATGATATTTCCCTTTGTAACTTTATTGCCATGTAACGTTCTATAGAACAAATCAATATCAGAAGGTGATAGTTTTACACTGGCTTCAAAATGATATAGTAAAAACAAATCACTGATGAATGCTATGTTCTCATCTCACTCAAGCTGAAAGGCCTTTTTGAAACCACTAAATTTTGAGTAGATAAATCAATAAATTTGTTTCTGTAAAAGTAAAATCTTCCTACACTTTCAAAGATGGATTTTAAAGTACAGGTGTAATAGTGATTCTAAAGCTTCTTTGTAATGCATGGCACAATTGAGGGACTCACAAAATGAGCAGTAACTGTTATCTAGGGAAGTATTTCTGGAAAGCGGTGATAAGCTGATAAAAGAAAATATGGTTTGGTGATATATAAGAATGAAAAAAATATGTAACCTATGGAGACAAGATTAGCAGTTTTTAAAAATGCTCATCTACTTAGAATAAATTCTCAAGGGGAAACAATCTGAAACCACCATTGAAAACCACTAGTTTACTATATTTGGCTCAATGTAGAAATCTGGCTCATTACTGGCCCTTGTTTCTATTGTTAATACTGGAGAGAAAGAAGCAGAAGCAGAGACTCCAATGTCAATGTCTTCAGTGGGACTTTAACTGTTACAAGATCAACACTGTCCTTCCTTTTTTAAATGTCCAAGTGTCCTTCTGTAGGTGGGTAAACACATTGTATATACAGACATACCTTGGAGATATTGCAGATTAGGTTCCAAACCACTTCAATAAAGAGAATATCACAATATAGCTAGTTTTTTGGCTTCCCAGAGCACATAAAAGTTATGTTTACCTTACAATGTGGTCTATTGTATACCATAGTATTATATAAAAAAAAATGCATACCTTAATTTAAAAATACTATTTTCTTTTTAATAAAAGTACAAATCATTATCTGAGCCTTGAGTGAGACATAATATTTTTGCTGGTAGAGGGTCTTGCCCTGATGTTGATAAAAATGTATCTGCAAAGCACCATAATATACAGATTATTACATATAGAAGCAACCGTAGCTATGAGTATGTACATGAGTTTGCACACACACACTTGTATTTCCTTGGTCTATCAGTTGGCAAAATCTCCTCAGGACTAAAACATAGGTTAATAGATATCCCAGAAATAGTGAAAGCAGGGCAGAAAAAAATGCCTGAAAGAATAAAAGCCAAAATTATAAAAATGATAATAAATATTATTTTTCAAATCCACAATGCCTAGCAAACTGCAAACAAGATAAATTCAAAGTAAGCAATACATAGGGCCATAACAACGTAGTTAAATTGCTGAAAATATAAGAAAATAATACTGAAACAATATCAAACTAGCCAGAGAAAAAGACATATATTTCTTAGAGCAGGGGTGTCAAACTCGTCAGCAGGCCGCATGTGGCCCCTGTGGTAATTTTTTGTGGCCCACGATGTTCTGAAATAAAATAAGAATAGAAAAAATTGTTATGAAGAAAATAGCACTCAGGGGAGACCGAGGCAATACCGTGCACACAATTCTCTTGTTAACCCTTTAACTACTGAAGATGAGTATACACGTGGCCCAGTGCCTTTCCTGGGGGCCTGTGGACGTGTATAAACGCGCTGACTCAGTTCTGGCAACATTTGTAAATGTGATGTGGCCTGCGTGAATCTTGCCTGTTGCACCAAATGGCCCGTGTTTTAATTGAGTTTGACACCCCTGTCTTAGAGTGAACAATTATAAAAATTACTGTGATTTCTCATTAGAAATAATAGGAACCAGATGAAAAAGGAATGACTCATTTAAAATGGAAGAAACATTCTATGAAATTCTAAATACAATGAAAATATTCTACCCAATGAGAGTAAAATAAAAACGTTTTGGGGAAAATGCAGAAAGATAGAAATTAAAAGGCAAACATAATTGTGTGGAAACAACTATGAACATACAATGTCTACCAGAAAAACACCTTACAAATAATATCATAAATACATTAGAGATGAAAGTATGGCAAATATTTGACTATGCAACAGAAAGCAAACTTATATGTCTATGTGGAGATTAAATAAAGTATATTTCAAGACAAAAAGTAAAGAGACCAATTTCTTAGTAATAAAAAGGGCAATTCATGAGGAAAATATATTACCACCTAATATAAATATAAATATATAAATATATCTATATATCTATATATCTATATCTATCTATCTCTCTCTCTCTCTCTCTATATATATATATATATAGTAATAGGGTTTTAACTCCATGAAGAAAAGTTAAAAGATAAGAAATGTACAGAAAATGAAAACTATTTTTTAAATGTCTATTTGATTACCATAATATCTTAATTCTCTTCCAGAAGAACCTTGAAATTTTAGATCTGTAAGAACAATTACTAAATTATCTATTATAATATGTATTGAAGTAGAAATGTATTAAGATTAGAAACTGCAAGAAAATGATTAAATACTTAAGTCCTACTTTAACTGTCATTTTTGGAAAATGGACAAAAAATAGACATTTAATACCCATAATGAATAAAATTACTTAATTTTTTTATTGCTATACTTACTTTTAAGACCTAAAATTACTAGCTAAAGAGCCCCAGACACAAAACCCTGCCTTGGTTTTTAAGTGAGATAACTAAAAATTC
Organism: Craseonycteris thonglongyai; assembly: GCA_004027555.1. NCBI lineage: Eukaryota > Metazoa > Chordata > Mammalia > Chiroptera > Craseonycteridae > Craseonycteris > Craseonycteris thonglongyai. The sequence goes on from PVKE010011661.1 coordinate 10,822, forward strand.
AGAAAAATCTGGCAATAATGAAGGAATTAACCAGTTAATAATAAATGCAGGATGAATGAGAATAAATCCATAGAAATACTAAAAAAATAGATGCTGTTCACAACATGCCAGGTGATGTATACTGTAAATCATTTAATCCTAAAACAACCTTACAAAATAGTTACTAATGTCTGAATTTAACAAAGAGAAAAATGAAGACCAGAAAAGTATTTTGCCAAAGTTAACTTATTTATCTGCTATGCTGCCTATTAACATAAACATACCAATGCAAAGGTAAAACTCTATAGAAATGGAAAATTTTAAAGCTTTTTGTAACAAAAACTAACTCAAAAAAGCAACAGATGAAGTTTATTTTAATTATTAAAAGTTATCTCATGAAATTCAACAGCTTATCAAGTGCTTATTAGGTGACAAGATCCATTCAAAGTGCATTGCATATATTAGTTTAATCTCTGCAAAAATCCCATAGTATTACTATTGAGGTAATTTACTGTAATTATAGTAATATATGTACTACTATGAAGTAATACACTATTATATTTATTTCCTTTTTATAGGTGAGACAACTGAGGTACAAATACTTACTTAAATTTTTGCCTGTGGTCACAAGAACAGAGGTACAATTATATGATGGAAAAGCTGGTGGTCTGATACCAGGGTCTTACTGCCTTTAAAAGAGTGAAATTAAACAGTGGAGATTTTAAAAATTTATCAAAACTTTCTTCCTTAGCACTCCTATTTTGTGTATATATTCTAGTCTTTCTGTTTGGCTTGCTCAAGTCATTGGACCAAAATTATATGAACTACTGCTTCCAAGTTTACATGACCTTCCTTTGTCATAAGCAGCCCCGTATAGCCATTTCTGAATCTTGAAGTTCTAAGAACTTGCAAGAGGAAATCTACTGGGCCCATTTGATTTAGCTGTCCAATCTTGAGCCAGAAAGTTATGAGTAGAAATAAGAGATCACATATTACAAAAATTTTAGCAGGTGGGGTCCTTGCTCATAGATATAGAGGAAAGAAAAACTCCCAAAAGAGAGTCACTTGGAATAGACAAGACAAACCAAACCAAAATAAAACAAAACAACATCAAAAATAACAAAAAAAAAAAAGAAAGAAAGAGAGCGAGAGAGAGAAGCAAGAAAGAGAAAGGAAGAAAGGAAGAAAGAAGGAAGGAAGGACCGAAAGAAAGACCAAAAGAAAAAAACTATCACTTAAGCAAAAGTATGAGTCAGGAAACATTAAGACTGGACCATTAGCTCTGGCACAGTAGTGCCTTTATTTGGTTCCATGTCAGTTTCTCTTTGTAGATAGCTTGTACCTATTACTTATTCATTTATGGACTACAGAAAAAAAACCTGAAAGAAGTTAAATGACTAGTTCGGCATTAGGATGCAAGCCAGAGTTAAAAGAGAGCTTTTAGTACAACATTAATTTCTTTACCAATACCATGTTCTACAAAGTTAGTTTTAAGCATTATCAAAGCATGACTTTACCTTTGGTTGAGGCTTGCTAGAAAAAATTAGTGCAGAAAGTGACACCTACCTAACACTATGTTTGGAATGGATTGTATTTATATTTCTTAGACAAGAAATAAAAAATAAGGGGCTACCGGGATGGTTCAGTGAGTTGAACTCTCGTCTTGTAGCCCCAGAGTGTGAGTATAAAATTCCAGCCTATGTGGACCCATATGCTGAACTGGGGTGTGCCCCCAGTTTGATTCTTACTGGGAGAAACATCCTACATAGGAGGCCCCCTGTTTAACTCCGCCACAGGCGTGCTTCCTATGCAGGAGGCCCCGGGGTTTCCTGCCCTGCGCAGCCCTGTGTGCACCTGTGGAATGAAACTATGTAGAAAACCAATGACATGCAACTACGGAGACTGCTCCGGGCTCTCCCCTTTCTCTCTGTCTCTCTATGTCTCTGTCTCTGTCTCTCTCTGTCTCTCTCTCTGTCAAAAACAATAAAAGTAAATCTTTAAAAAAAGAAGAAATAGAAAATGAGAATACAAAAGAAAACAGATGAAAATTATCTGGAGGTTATTTGAGAGATGTCATCCTTCCTGTTTGAGCGACGCACAGTGCAATGTGATTATTCCTTATCTATGAGCAGAAACCATATTGTGGAGTGCCTTACAACTGGGAATTTAATAGCTAATAAGAAGAAAGCACTAACTACCATTTAGTCCAGAATCTGGGATTTAGGATGATTTATCTGAGAATGATGTGTGAGATATAGTGCAGCAATAGTGTGTGACCACCAGTATGCATGCCATTAAATTAAACTCACCTAGAGAGCTTGTAAGAAACTTCTTGAGCATCAAATTAGGTAGGTCTGGCATTGTTCTTAAAACTTGTGCGATTTCTATGAACAGTCATATTTGGGATTAGATTAGAAGATAGAAAAATGAACTACAAATATGGAAATTAGTTTAGGTTCAGTTCAATGTTGCGGTATTGAATATGAGAAGAAACTAAAATTTGAACTTGGGTACTTTCAGAAAGAAAGGGAAGGAAATTGAAAATATGTATTGTAAAAGAATCCATATACATTTGTAAGAAATTAAATTTGAATGAGAAAGAGATTTCAGGTGTTCTAAGGCACTGAGGCTGTGATGATTTGAGATTATGTAATTTGAAGAATTTATAAAGGCGTGAATCAAGATATGGAGCAAAGGAGAAAGGGGAGGCTGTGTGATTATCAGGTATTCTACTTTGAACATTCAGTAAAGATGATAATGATTACGGTACTTTTCTGCTTGTAGTCTCTTCTAAACTGAGTCTCCAGCTCCTACTTAATGAGGCGACTCTAGGTGTCCTTGTTTATACCAGTTGACACCACCTCCTTGGTCACAGCTTTTAAGATCAGAGATGGTATCAGATCCTACCTATACTAGGGTCTTGCAGGAATGTGTCTAGCAGCTTTGCTTACAATGTCAGGGGTCTGTCAGGGGTCTGTCACAGCTTTGGGGCTTCATTTCATATTCACCAATAAGAAAATTTGTATTCTATATTCTGGTTATCTAGCTTTTCATATGATAATTTATGTAACTATACACATTTAATCCAGATATCAGCTGTCACCTCATTCTCCTTTTCGAGCTCCTTCTGAAGGAAAAATATTGATGCACAGATACTTATATGTTAGAGAACAATAAAGCGTTTGCTAAATATTTCATACAGAAAATGGAGGAGAGAACATAGCAATTAATTTAATAAAACTTCCAACAAACATGAAGCAGCAGGATGTAGTTGTGCAGGAGTGAAGGACACAAAAGCACCCCACTAAAGTGATGAATGGGGTTCAAGGTCTAGGCCATATTGCACTCACCAAGTGAGTCCTGGTGAGAGACTGCATCAGTTTAGACCAGTAAAAGAACCTTTTTGGTCCAAACCTGAGAGAGCAACCTTCTTGAAAATCATCCTCTTGAAGGGATGACTTTTTGCATTTCATACAACCGTGTCATATACATTAATTAAATATTTCAGTTTATCCCAAAGCCCCTCTTTGGCCAAAATACTCCTAAGAGATCCTCTTCTTCCCTTTCCCCCATCTTTTCTCCATTCAACATTGAATCTGGTTCATCATTCTTCTGGCACCAGTGCTTATAGAGAGATCCAGCCATCACTAGAAAAAGCAGTCAAAAGTTGAGGGAGTGCAGGAAAAACAATACAGTATTTCCCCTAATCCATGATTTTGTTTTCAGTGGCTTTTATTCACTGTCAGCTGCAATTCAAAATATCAAGTGGATAATTCCAGAAATAAACAATTCAATAGTTTTAAACTTCATAGTGCATACCCCTCCCACCTCCCGCACCATTCATTAGTCACTTAACAGTGTCTTGGTTATCAGATTGACTTGTAATATCACATTGCCTGTGTTTAAGATAGGCTGACCAGATGTAACATTTTAAACAGGACAGAAAACAATGGTACTGTCTTGTTTCAAATGGTACGTCTTGTTAGCCTAGTGTCACTGGGCTAAATTTAAGGAGTCAGTAGGCTGAAATAGAACAGTACCATTGTATTCTGTCCCATTTAAAATGTAATATCTAGTCAGTCTAGTTTAAGAATAACCTTTTCTTTTTCTTTTTTTTTTTTACTGAAAAGTGGTCCCAAAGCAAAAGAGCAGTAATGCTCTCAACTTGAATATGCCAAAGAGACTCCATGAATATGCCATAAGACTCCATGCTTATTTTAAGTGAAATACAAAAATAATCAACTTAAGGAAGACAAATAATATTTGTACGCCTAAAGTATCAAAGAGCTAAAGTATGAACAAGTCTATCCATAAAATTGTGGAGAGGAAAAATTATATTTGTGCTGGATTTTCTGTTGCACCTCAAACTGCAAGACTCATTGCCACAATGTGTGATAGTATTTATTTATTTATTTATTTATTTATTTATTTATTTATTTATTTATTTATTTATTTAAATTTTTTAAACTATTTATTTATTTATTAATTTTTTGACAGAGAGAGAGAGATACAGAGACAGAGAGAGAACTGAACTGGGGGCACTCCCCAGTTCAGCACATGGTCCACACGGGCCGGGGCCAGGATTCGATCCTCGGTCCCTGGGACTACAAAGTGAGCACTTACCTCACTGAGACATCCCAGCTTCCCCTGTGATAGTATTTAGATTTGAGCATGAGAGACATGAGCAGAAAATGTGTTCCAATTGATGGCAACATATGGTGCCACAAACCAATGAACCTATAAGAAGACTTCAAAGAGGAATCCCCTGAAATGAGTGATGCCAAGATATTTACTGTAAGCGATAGTTATAAATTAAAGAATAGGTTTAGAATAAAAAATATTTAAAAATAGGTGGAGAGAGAGAGAGAAAACCACTTTCATATAACTTTTATTACAGTATATTGTTATAGATGTTCTATTTTATTGTTAATTCTTATTTTTAATCTCTTGTTATGCCTACTTTATAAATTAAACTTTTCCATAGGTATGTGTGTATAGAAAAACAAAAAAGAAACATAGTATGTATAGTGTTTGATACTATCTACAGTTTCAGGCTTCCGCTGGTAATCTTAGAAAATATCCCCCGTCAGTAAGTGGAGGGAGGATTACTGTACTCTCTTTTCCTTCCCTGGGATCTTCTGCAAGTGCCTCTTATCATCAGACACCATTAGGAAACCAGAGAGCAAGGGAACCTGGGTAAATCAACTCCTAGATAACAACCTTCTGGTGAACATAACAGGGTAGAGATAGGTGAAGAATGGATTGGAGTAGGAAAGGACAAGCAAAATAACTTTCAATCAGCCTCTGCAGTGTGAACACATTATCAGCCTTCAAGTTTAGTTATTTTCAGTTGCGAAGTGATAGCTTTCACACAATATATTTTCCTGAAACTGAGAACTTCAAATGTATTAATTTGAAGATTATGCTTGATTTGTGTTTGTTCATATTATCCTCATTTATACAAATTGTTCATATTATCCTCATTTATACAAATGAGGATCATTATTTTTTCAATCATGGAAAACATTGATTCTAAAATCTTTAAAATTTGAAAATATAAAGACATATACTATAGTCAATTTAAGAAATTAGAACAAGAAACTTAATATTTCAAATACTTTTAAATGTCTAGATATCTTTTTTCTATAAGTTTAATTTCTTAATTTATATTAAATTTATTTGGGTGATATTGGTTAGTAAAATTGTGTAAGCTTTAACACAATTGGTTAGTAAAATTGTGTAAGCTTCAGTTTCTTTAACAGAACATTCTACAGGACTCCTCAAAGTATATTTTGTTGTTATCTGTAAGAAACATGTGGTAAATGTGGCAGCAGATCATTTCCAGATTCAATTCATTTAGACACCTTTCAGCAGAAGAATCATGCATTGGACAGCATAAGTTCCCTGGGGACACACAATGATACTCACTGTGTTTAGCCTAGTCAGCCATTTTGAGTAAATTGAAAAGACTTGATCTCACATACAATGACAGAGGGTAAAGTGACTGTGAAAAAATGTCAAGATTCAATTTAGTGTAGATAAGAGTTCTGCTTTTGGTTGGCAATTGAAAATGCTTTCCAACTTCATTAAGATGAGAATTCAAGTATTTTCTCTATGTTGGCACTGTTAAACAAGAAATGTATGGTCAAAAAAGGAGGATAGTAGAGTTTATTGAAAAGTGAAGATATACAAACAAATAATTCCCAATCAAAATTTTAGACAATATGATCACTGTAATATACTAGCATAATAAACTATACATTAAGTAGAGTGATGATTTAAAACATCAGGTTCAGAAAAAGTTGATAAAGAAAGGTGTACAAATTTCTGAGAAGAAATTAAAAAAAATTTATAATCTATTTGTAATTTAGGTTCCTCTGTCACAAGAGAATATGGTCAATGACTGTCAAATATATTCACTGAAACTTAGAGTGGATCAATGAGACAGTTATGTGATGTTTATATCATCTTTGTATTAAAAAATTGTAACTAGTACAATATTACCACTCGTCTTAGATTGAATAGAAGTTATATTAAATATGCTGAAATGAAATAACTGAAATTAGCAAATTACTTTATACCACACAAACAAGAACTCAGAAGGATTCAATATGAAGGTACAGTCAGTGGTGCCAACACATACAATTAACCAAGTGATTCCAGATTTAACTTTTAACTCTTTCTAACTGATACTTTTGCTCACTGTGATACGTATTCAACATAAAAAAAATGGAGAAGTTTGTTTTAAGATTCTGGTCAGATGGGTATGGAAATGGAAAACATTTGACAATATTTACCAAGACTTGCCTAAAAGCAGATGAAATTGGTAATGAGAAAGTTTTAATCTGGGGGACTAGGCACGTACAGAAAGTAGAACTATAGAAGAAGGTCCTAAGCTCTTAATCAAAGGTAAGAGGAGGTGGTCAACCATAGATGACCCACATTTCAAGGAAATGAAATAAAACTTGATACTAATGACTGACTTTTATTATAGTGACTCAGGCTTTTATTTGGCAATCTCCTGGGAGACTCATTCATAGTAGGGAAGTTGTACAAGGCAATAATAAGGATTTGGTGGTTTCTTTTCAATGACGCAGAGAGTAGACAGTGTGTCTTCCAAAGCAGCACTGGTACTTTCACCAAGGTGAAAAGGCTACTGTCTATGCCACATATTTTCAGTGCATGATTCCACCCATATATTTCTCTACATAAGGCATTTGATTGTTAAAAATTTCATCCATATGTCACTGTTTTATCCAAAAGAATTGAGAACAAATCCCTAAATACCTCCAAGAGTAGCAGAAATACCACAGTTACACCCAAAGATTTCTACATTTTTATTTAATGAAATGAGAACCAAAATAGGGTAATCTAATTTTTACCTTAATCTTTAAATTTGCCCAAGATTCTAGCATTATTTTTTAACATGTCATAAAGCACTTTTAATGTGACAGAAAATAATAAACTAAGACTATGTTTTAGTTTTTTGGAATAACAGCAGTAGGACACAATTTGGCTCAATAGTTAGTATTTTGAAGACCAGTGCATAGAAAAAAAAATGGGGAAAAAAATATCTGGATACTCCGTATTTATATGAATAAAATAGTGCTCACCCATTTGAAGAATGTAACAGCATTTAAATAAATTATTACATCAAAGAGATTGAATTAATTATAGAAACATGCATTGAGATGATGGATCTGAAAAACAATGTTGAGAGATATAAGTCCCAAAAGAATAAATATATTAAGATTTTATTTTTATAAAGTGAATAAGGAAAAAAAAGTTGGGTTCAAGCCTACATTGTAGCGCCAAAGATCAAATAGAGTCAACAAACTACAACTCTCAGATGAAATCCAGCCCTCCACCTGTTTTTGTAAGTAAAGCTTTTTAAGAACACAAACATCCATTTCCTTATGCATTGTCTTCTTGCTTTCACACTACAATAACTAATTGATTAGTTATAACAGAGACCATCCAACCTATGGAGACTAAACCATCTATTATCTGACCCAGGTAATTTTTATATTTTATGAAACTTGACAAACATTTTTTCTACAACTAACGTGGAAGAATATGGTCCAATAATAGTCAAGTCCATCTTGAAACAAAACAAACAAACAAACAAACAAATAAACAAACTGTAATTTGCCTTATAGATTTCAAAAATTATTATAAAGCTCTATTGAATTGGATAAGGTATTATGAGTACAAATATAGAAAAATAGCTCAAAAGGGTATACTGCAGATCAGTAAAAAAAATAAGGGGCATTTTAATGATGGTGAGATAATATTTTTAATGTGAAAAAAATGAACATGGACAGCTATATACAGACCCAATCCATATTAAAGCTTAAAAAAAAAATGCCTCCTGAGTAAAAGAATAAAAGTAATCCGAGTAAATACAGAGAAAAAGAATTTGAAAGGCACTCCATAGAATATTTTTTAATTTCATAAGAAAAATTGGTCAAATTGTAAATACAAATAAATATCATTTTTATGCCTTTCCTGTTTTCTACATCCATACATCCATACTTAATTTCATTAGACATATTAATTTATTTTATTCTGATGAATGTAAAATGACTAAGTGTCATCGGTCACTTATTTTTCTACATGCAACAATTGCCTACTCAATTCTTCATATTTTGTAGATTCCATAAAAAAATGAATTTATATTATATGCTACATCTTGTTTGTGAATGTCAACCCTAAATGTTCTGGAAAAAAATATCACAGATCTCCATGAGGAATCAAAGAATTTACTGGGGAAACATATGTTGAAGTCAACTAGTCACTTACAAAAGAGGGTGGGAAAGGGAGGAAAAAGGTCATTTTCAATGGTGTGTACACATGTGTGCTTGTATGTGTCCTCACTCTTCTTTTCTTGAACATTTACTCATTGGAGCAAATAGCAACTCCTTATTTGGGTGGCAAGCTGTGTCCTAACTGTATTAAAGTCTGTGATATGTAAAAGAACTAAGCAGATTCCAAATGCACTGGTTTTGCTCACTGCAGGAGATAATGAGTCCAGCAAAGCTGTTTAATGCAGCACACTGGAGTGTTTTCATTGGAACAAGACATGCCCACTGGAAATAGGCAGTGGGGAGAAAACCTGAGAAACAACGGACACAGAAACCTGTGGATTAGACAAGGACTAACAATGAAGACGTTTAATTAATGAAAAAAGATGTGGAGGAAAAGACAATCCTATGAAGAAAGGACACGAGTAAAGACAGAGAAGACAGAAACAAAATAGGTTATCAGCAGAGACACCACATAGCACAAGAAAGACAAATTTAATGAAAAAAAATCTCCTTTTTATTATAGCTAGTAAGCTGTATGTTTTCAATCATGTAAGAATGCCAGGGGAAGCCGGGATGGCTCAGTGGGTGAAGCGCTCGCTTTGCAGCCCTGGGGACCAAGGATCGAATCCCGGCCCTGGGCCGTGTGGACCCATATGCTGAACTGGGGAGTGCCCTCAGTTTGGTTCTCACTGGGGTGAGACCCCGGCCCAGTTCCTGGACTGTGCAGCCCTGCGCCCACCTGTGGAATGAAACTATGTGGAAAAACCAGTGATGTGCAACTATGGAGACTGTTCTGGGTCCTCCCCCTTCTCTCTGTCTCTGTCTCTGTCTCTGTATCTCTCTCTCTCTCTCTCTCTCTCTCTCTCTGTCAAAAAAACAATAAAAATAAATCTTAAAAAAAAATGAATCCCAATTTCCTTAGTATTTTAATTTCATAAACAACAGACTATTCATTTTTCTGCTTCCCTTTTAATTGCATGTTGAAACTTTTCCAAAAACAGTATAAGCTGTATCTAATTCCCTGTACTCGCTACTGAAATTCTATATTGATATTTATGTAAGCATCTTTTCTGTCAATTATCTAACTTTCATTATTGCAGACTCATGTTTTTTCCTCCCCGCAAAGCTAATCTTAGTGTTATACTTGACTTTTTCTCTAATCTCATATTTCAAACACAGATACCATTGAACAAGATATACTTCAAATGATAGAACAATGGACTGAATATTTTGATTTTTTTTTCTGGTAGATATACCCGTATCAATAGAGAGTCTAATAAGCATTGATGTACACCTCAGAAAGTTTAAAAAACCATTTCCTTGTCCTCTCTATTCTTGCTTGAATGTTGTGTTTTTTTTCAATCATGTTCTTAGTTGCCAGCAACAGAAGTCAACTAATTGAAGCATATTTCATATTTCAAATTTCATGAACTTGACAGAAAGACTAAAGAACCAGGCCTGCATAATGGATAGGGACCAAGGAAGTTAGGCATCAGAGAACTCATCCAGAGTTATGCCCAAGATAATTCTATTTAACAAAGTATTGATGACAGCAGTATCAGACACTTTAGCACTTTCAATGCCCCCACCACTGAATCGTCACCACTATTATCACCTCAATAGATGTTTCAAACAGCCTTGTGTCTTTGGCTCATTCCCTTAAGATTCAAATCCCCGAATAGAAACATAAAAACATGATTTATGTTCTTGTACCTTATCTCCCAGGATTCATCTAATAGAAAATATTCAGTGTCTTGGGCTTCCAATAATGGGAAATTCTGCCTCTGACCACAGTTATACAATGTGGGATGTCCTTAAATTCAGCATGGTGTTTGGATGTGAGACTAAAAAGATAACATTTGTCCACATATCACTGTTAAAGTCACTTTTCTTTTCACATAAATCACAGAGCTTTCTATAGTTTGCCAACTCTCTTTACACACCTAAGACTGCCTCTCTAATGGTCACACCATGAATTTTCTAGTGTATCCCAATTAGAAACCACCTCACTCTGTAATCAAAACCTTATCAGTCTTCTTCAAACCCATTTTGAATATAAGGCCTTTCTATTTTAATAGTGTTTATGCCATACTAGTCATATTTTGACTTATTTAGTGGGAAAAATAGCAATTAAAATTTGTGAAATGACTGCATATATTTTTTAAATCACATTTCAATTTTATCTTCTTAAAGTAATGAAAAGTAAAATATAAAATTGTGCCTTGTTAAAATGAAAATATTTAAAATAAAACCTAGAAGTTTTGATATTATGTGCTATTCAGTAAACATATGATTTGAGAACAGGTAGGTCCTGAGAATTAAGGGATGAAACAGATAAGAGAGATTCCTGTTCTAATGGAATTTGGGTTGTATGTACTGTATATTTATAATTTCTTCTCTAAATTAGCAATTTATAGGTTAGGCATTCATGAATTTTATTCTTCTCTATTGTTGAACCTATGACAAGGACACATTACACAAATGAGCAAATATGAATTTTGAATTTCAATTACATATTAAACAAAAGCAAAGGGCCATCTATATGAGTTGTTATGTGAACTATAGTAGAGCTATATATGAATAGTGGAATAAGTACATCTCTCTAAAGAATGAAATGATCTCTGTGTAAAAAAAACCAAAACCTCCACATTACATTAATATCGCAAGACAAAAGAGTATAATACTAGAAATTGAATACTATATGGTATATTTTGTATCATATAAAGGAAAATAAAACTATATATTTGCATTTTTTATATCTACATAAATAAACATTGCATAGAAACATTTTAAAAACTAATAAAACTTATATCCACCAAGAAGGGGGGGTTTGGTGTGGAGAAGAATAACTTCTCAATTTTCATCATTATGTATTATTGGAATTTGATCACTGGAAATATTACTTACTGAAAAAAATAATAACTTAAGTAAATAATAGATTAAAAAATGCAAACTTTATCTACCGTATATGCCATTTGTCCATTTTTTATTGAACTATAGGTTCCTTTTTTTACTGAATTCAAGAATATATTATAAAGAGATTGATTCTTTGTAATATATTTTGTAAATATGTTTTTAATATTTGATATTTTGGGGGGACCTTGTTTATGATAGTTTTCTTCTTGAAAAATTGTGATCAAATTTATCAATCTTTATAGCTTTTTTTAGTACCGGTAGCTTATTTACAATGGTTTTTGCTGCTTCACTATTATTAAAAGTCACCCATTATTCTATGTAATTCTATATGGTTTCTTCATATTTAACATTAGTCTTTGATCTACCTGTTAATTTATTTTGATGTTCAAAAAACAGTATGTAGAGATTTGCCCCACCCTGAAGAGTTCCTGCCAGTTTTTGTAGTACTTATTGATGCACCTCTACTCCACTGAATTAAATAACACTTTCATCATGCACTCACTCCTTTTTATACACTTTATTATCTTTCTTTAAATAATATATCTGATCATTTGGCCTGTTTTTGCTGTTATAAGTGAAACATTTTTCCCATAGTATTTTCTCCAACATTTTTATTTATAGCCTATCGATCATTTAAAAAAATTAATCATCTAATCAGTTGTTTACTAAATATTTTATATTCCTTATAATTTTATAGTTAATTTCTTGGGTTATACAAATATAAAATAATATCAGTCAAAAAATTAATTTACTGCACACACTTAGAGTCATAACATGTGCTTTAATTAGTATGAACTTGTCTAAATAAAATCACTTCTTTGTAAATATCCACAATAGGAATGTATTAAAGTTGCCTGTGTTGTCTCTTGTACTTTATTGCATTAATTTGTGTTTTCTCCAGCACCCAGTACTAGTGAAAATGGACAAATGCCAAGTGTGTAAAAACTGTAGACTTTTTTTCTGGATCCTCTATTTTGTGTAGGTAAGGTTTGGAGTTATTTTTCACAGTCAGCCACAAATATAATATTCAACTTTACAGTGATGGAAGCTCAAGATTCAGAAGAGACTGCATTGCTTCTAGGAGAAGTGTAAATAACGATGGAGGTCACTAAATCAGCGCTTTAAACTGATAGCTTAGTAATGTATAGTATTATTTTCATCTCAGAGTATTATATCCATAATTCTTAGCTAGCATTTTTCTCTAGAATAATCAATATTCAATACAATGTAATAATGTTAGCTACCACTGCAGAGGAATCTCACAAATATTCTGCAAAATATATAGAACAGATTGTCCCTTTTGCCACTTGCATGAACTTGCTTCAATTTATTTTCTTCATCTGCTCCTTGTTTCACAGCAAAATTAATAGTCATCAAAGTTCACTTGCTTTATAACTTGAATAGTTATCAATGTGTTCTGTTTTATTGTTTCTTTTTAGAGTATGTTAAATCCTTTTTTACTACCTTTAAATTTTCAAACCTGAAAATGATGACAAATACCTGGTCCAATCTTTCATATATCAACACATATAGATACGTGCCTTACATTTTAAAGATTATATGATATCATACCATACCTGTTACGGTAAGCTATTCCATTATCATATTTCTAAGGTTGTACTGGGCATTCTTTAGAGAAAATTTACATACTGTGTTTTAAAGTATCCACATGCAGGCCTGCTTTTTTCAGTGACCTCTTCTCCCCTTAGGAGCAGAAAGCGTATTTTCATGTGCTCATTCAGATAGTTGGGAACTTTCTATTGTCCCCTTTCTGTGTTTGTGGATAAATTTATTTCAATGGACAATACAGTTCTGTAAGTGAAAATGAAGATAATTGGGAAGTACAGTGATTCTGGGAAGTTTTAAATGTAACTCAGGAATACATAAATTAAGTTGCCAATAAAAGATTAATTCTTTTAACAGTTCATCACCAAGATTTATTTATAAATGCAAAAATATAGGGAAGCCAGGATGGCTCAGCCAGTTAAGCTCTCGCTTTGAAGCCCTAGGGACCGAGGATCGAATCCCGACCCCGGTCTGTGCGGACCCAAATGCTGAACTGGGGTGTGCTTCCCAAATGCGGTGAGGCCTCCAGTTCAGTTCAAAAAAAAAAGTAAAAAAATAAAAATAAATAAATGCAAAAATATGTGTTTCAAAACACATGTTAATGGTACCCATAACATGGAATGGAGGTTCTCCAACTTTGCCAAGCAATGATCAGAAAACTGTCGTTTGGAAAACCTCTATACTTAGCAAACTTCTAAATTTATACATCATTTTTTAGTTTTAACTACAGAGTACTTTATTTCAGTCAATGAAGAATATACAATAAGTTGTGGGGTGCCAGGATGGTTCAGTGGATTGAGCCCTCATCTTGCAGCCCCAGGGTCTGAGGGGCAAATCCTGGCCCCGGCCCGTGCTCCAGATTTGTTTCTCACCAGGGCATGTTTCCTACATGGGAGGCCCCCAGCTGATTCCTGCCCTGCAGAGCCCCACACCCACCTGTGGAATGAAACTATGTAGAAAACTAATGATGTGCAACTACGCAGTCTGCTCTGGGCCCTCTCCCTTCTCTCTCTCTCTCTGTCTCATCAAAAACAATAAAAATAAATCTTAAAAAAACAAACAGAAGACTATACAAAAATAAAATAATTCAATTGAAAAGAATAAAATTTGAATATAAACTTTCTGTTATAATGAAAACTAAATTTGCTGGGATGATAGTAGATTATGAAACTTTCTGTAGTAATCAGAACACACAAAGATAGACCAATCTAATTCCATTAAAAGTGAAATATTGCAAACGTGAGTTTTATTTTTTAGGGATAGATTTTTGTATTTTGACATTTTTAATAATGAGCATTGATGTTCCTTTATGAAAACAATTCTATTTATAATTTATTCTTTTATCTGTTATAAATTTATTTAAATATTTTTCAAGTTTTATCTTTTCAAACACATTTCAAATACGATTTCATATATATGATGCTTATTGGGACGTATTTGTTTACACCAAATTTCTAATTTTAGTATTTCCTTATTTAAAATATTTCTTCTGGGGGAAGCCAGGATGGCTCAATGGGTTAGGCGCTCACTTTGCAGCCCCGAGAACCAAATATCAAATCCTGGCTCCAGCTTGTGCAGACCCATATGGTGAACTGGGGAGTGCCCCCAGTTTGACTCTCAATGGGGTGAGACCCTAGTCCAGTTCCTGCCCTGTGCAGCCCCACGCCCACCTGTGGAATAAAACTAGGTGGAAAAACCAGTGATGTGCAACTATGGAGACTGCTCTGAGCCCTCCCTCTTCTATCTGTCTCTCTATCTCTCTCTCTCTCTCTGTCAAAGAAAAAAAAAAGAATAAAAAAATATTTCTTTTGTAGAAAAATATGTAACACATATTTATGCATGTATACAGTAATTATGTAATTTTTCAAATGATGGATAAATAATATGAAACAAGACAGGTTTGGGAAATGCTTGAGAAATGTCTATACCAGAATACAATTACTTAGAGTCAGCTGCTATCACTCTGCAGAATGCCTCTCATAGTCATAGGAAGTCTCCTCTTAGTTAAATTAGAACACAGCTCCATGTGATTTTTACACATTGATTTAAATTTTGACTCCTGGGAAAATAAAAATGATCTGCATTTATTCAACAATTAGAAAAACTATTCTGTTCCTGGCATATCCAATAACTACTTTTTATCTTCTTTAAGTGCATTCATTTTAACTGTCATTCTTGATACTGTAATCTTGGAAATGTTAAAGTATTTTATATTAAATAAGTAATAAGTTTGAGGACTTACAAAGGGTCAGGTATTAGGCCTGACAGTGTTTTAGATGACCTTATTTAATAAGTATAGAAACCGTGTAACATAAATAATTCTTAAATCTCAATGACTTGACACGCTAAAAATTTTTGCTTGTTCATGTCACAACTCATTGAGGTCAGCAGAGGTGGGAAGTGGCAAATTACACGTGGGAGACTTATATGGTTAAAGCCTGGAGAGAGTAATGCAACTTCCATTCAGGTTTCAATGGCCTGAGCTCAGTCACATGACCCAAACCTAACTATGAAAGAGCTGAAAAATGTGGTTTGGCTGTGTAACTAGGACAAAAAAAAAAATAGTTTGATAAACACATAGCAATATTACTGTCACAATCCATTCTTCTCATAACAAATGTCTGTCTCTTCCATTTTTTTTTACAAGTTTGACCCTCTATACTACCTCTAGAAAAATAACTTTGTATAATGGGATGAACTGTAAGAACGTTGATATTAAAGGCAAACTCCAGTTTCTAATAAAAATTAAGTGAATATGCTTCTTTGTCAACTAAGTTCAAGGAAGAAAGGGATTTATAACATTTTATGAGTAAGTCAATGTACTATACCAATTATAGTTCATTTTCTCATTCCAAAGTATGAAATGATTACATAGCCAGAATACATCTTAATAGATTCTATAAATGTTAATTTATGGATTTGATAAATTTGGAATAGCTTCTTAACTCCTTTCAACTAAGAAATGTACCATATTAAATTTTAATTCATTCATTCACTCAAATTATCATCAAGACTCTTCTTTCAGAAATAGATTTATGTACACACAAGATTGAATAAGAAAGAAATGCATGTTATTGGTAGAAATATCTTTAATATAGCTAAAAGACATTTTGGCACATACCCTTGTGCCAAAGAGATTTAAAGTCATGATGTCACTGTTTGTTGTAGGAAGGGCACTTGTGATCATGTAATAAAATACTTGCTGGCTGGGATTCTAGCTCTATAATTCCATTTTGCTCCAGAAGCACAGTCCCACAACTCCTTTGATCTTACAATCATTAAGGTACATATTGCCTTTCTAGTCCACCTACTAGGAATACAACCAGACATCTCTGGTATTTAGGGGCAAGAGCATTTCACCACGTGAAACCCAGGCAATTGGTTTTGGTCTTGTTATTTATACATAAGTGAATGTTAATGCCATGAAAATGTAGGGAGCTTACAGCAGGGATCTGAAGTTATAAGGTGAAGATTCCAGGTTTTGTCCCACTATTTATATTTTGTTTGACCTGAGAAAATTGATAAAATTTCCTACTTCATCTATTAAATGGGGTTAATAGTAACCTTCATTCAATGTCATTATGGTTCCACAAAGATTATACTCTGAAAAACATATCATATTGTATTTGGTTGTAAAGTGTTGTATGTGTTTAAAGTATGGGTCCTATGTAATGAAGTCAGATAGCCACAGATGTGACATTTAGGCAAAACTTAAGTGGAAGACGAGATATAGATACTCTTCATCACTTCTGGTACTGTTTCTTGGCACTTAATACATCAACATGCATTTTGCAAGCCATATTTATTTCTTTTGTAAGTTTGGGGACAATGACAAAAAACAATTTTTTTGTGCTTCAAATAATTTATAGACTCTACTATTTCTTTGCTTTCAAATTCTAAATTGTCAATAACAATATAGCCATTTCTTTGAAATATTATTAAAAATTTTATCATGATAAGGCTGTTTGCATATTTTTCTTTTCATTTATGGTTTAAAGTGTTTACTCATGGCTATTATGTGCTTATATTATGTACAAAAATCTGTATGTTAATTCTTCTAGTTTTTCTGTTACTGTACTCACCCATCTGATGGATGCCAATGATCTAAAAACAATTAATTTACTTTCCAGTCTTATCAAGTGTACACAGCTGCAGAAGAGAAAACTTGAGACCTGAAATTAGAATTTTAGAAGGAAAAAATATAGAGACTTCCCCATCCAATCTCTTCTTTGTGGAGGGAGAAAGCTGAGGCCCAGTGAGTTGATATGAATTGTCACAGCTCTAGTTATTAAAGGAATCAGGGCTGTGTTGGTGCTATTCCCATGAAACCACATAACTTCCATCTGTAGTTTTTAGTGCTTTCAGTTGAAATTTCTTCTATTCTGAAATAGTTGTATTTCCTCTTCATGTACCACAGCTTTCTACGACACCTTCAGGGTTACTTTTAACAATAAATCTCAAATATTTGTGATTTTGTAGTATCACTTGACTTCTCTGCTTTGTGATGATTCATACTATGGTGCTTTCATTAAGATACAGCCCCAAGTAATGGCTGTGCCAGACATGCGCATGAAATAAAATACTGGGGGAAAAGGCCTCAACATAGTGATGCAGCTGTATAGAGAAACAGACAGCTTATATCCGATATATCATTTAAAAGCCAAGGTTTTTAAACAAAAAAGAAAGTAAAAAAAGAAACAAACAAACAAAAAACTTCTGACCCTCTACATTCTAAGAATTAATTCTATAGTCTCAGGACAAGGATTAGGAAACAAATTCCTGAACTGAGTATAATATGATCCTAATTTTAAACTTCTGCTGCTATATAGATAAATATTGCAAATTAACAAGAGAAAAAAAATGTTTGAACCATTTCATTTTTCTGTGTTTGTTTCCAAATCTAAAAGCTAGATTTTTAAATTAAATTACCTGTATATTACTTTGCAGTTATAACTTCTGTAATTTTCAAGGCCTTTAACCCATTATCTTCACTTTCTGTAATTTCTTAATTGACTAATCACACAAACACATGTTTTATTATCCAGAAAGTTCAAAACTTTCAGTATTTCATTCACATTTGTAAATACACATTTATAAAAATTTTAGCACCTCATTTTTAAATATTTCAGCACCTAACTCATATTTTGTAAATAAGCATTAGTCAGAGTTGTATAATATACTTTGAACCATATTTGAATGGATCACTAATATAAAATTGAAAAACGTGAGGAATAAGGGCTTTAAGAACTTATGTTTTGCATTTCTAATATAAGTATGTAGTCTAAATAACACATGAGAAAATATTGTCAGTGTGATGTGGTTGTCCAGGTAATTATAGCATTTTAGTAATGTATACCAAACCATTATTCAATTAATAAATGGAAGGGGCACACTACAGTGGTGACTACTTGTTAGCTTATTTCTTGAATGAAATGTTGGTCTCTACACATTCTCTTTATTTTTAATGTATCATTGTCACAGCATATGGATTACTGAATGTTGTATAAAATTTTCTTTCCCACAAAGGAAGGGGGTGGTGAATGAAAAATAAAGTGTAAAAATATTGTTCAGTGACAGTTATCCATAACACTGTAGAGTGCTGCTTATCTTGGATGACCAGAATTAACAATCACATATAAGATAGAATCAGCTTTTATCAAACCCTTTGTCAGAGATGTTGCCAAGAATAGATTTATTGTGAACATTAGCTCAATTCTCTGGTCTAAATGGAGATGCCTATTAGCCATGTCAATAAGAGAAGAGCAGCCTCAGAGGAGCCTGCCTGTATAATCCTTATTAGAGAACAACTCTGCTCAAATGATGTTGGCACACATAATTTAAAAGAATTCAACTTGATTTTTCCTTTCAAGATAACAGATGCCCATTTTAACCCAAATGTTGTCAGAAATAAGTCCTTAAAGTAGGATCTGTTAATAATTTTTGTGTCATTTCTTTGCTGAAAGTATTCGTATCAACTCAAAAAATTCCTGTTTCAAATTTGTATATTGTGTATTTTGTGATGTGATGTACCATGTTGTGATTATAGTTAATAATATAGTACTGCATATTTGAAAATTGCTAAGAAAGTGGATCTTAAAAGTTTTCATCACGGGGAAGCCGGGATGGCTCAGTGCGTTAGATGCTCACTTTGCAGCCCCAGGGACCAAGAACTGAATCCCAGCCCCAGCCCATGTGGACCCATATGCTGAACTGGGGAGTGCCCCCAGTTCAGTTCTCCCTGGGGCGAGACCCCAGCCCAGTTCCTGCCCTGTGCAGCCCCGCCTACCTGTGGAATGAAACTGTGTGGAAAAACCAATGATGTGCAACTATGGAGACTATTCTGGGCCCTCCCCTTCTCTCTGTCTCTGACTCTGTATCTCTCTCTCTCTCTCTCTCTCTGTCAAAAACAATAAATAAATCTTAAAAAAAAAAAGTTTTCATCACAAGAAAAAAAATGTATGTATGGTGACAGATGTTAACTAGATTTATTGTGGTGTAATATATATAAATACTGAATAATGTTATACACCTGAAACTAATAGACTATATCAATTATATCTCAATTTTTAAAAGTAAGTGGAGGAGAGGAAAGTTATAGCAGAAAGACCTGGGAGTCTACAGGTCTGCTTCATCCTTTATCATCTTTGTGACTGGGCAAATTATACCCCATTTTAATGCCTCACATCTATATAACTGCAGAAATACTCAGTCTAGACTTCATTGTTAGCTTAGTCTTTGGGTTATGTTTTCCTTTGCCTTTCTAATTTTTCCATTTCTATTTTACAATGTATCCTCTTCTCTATGTCACTTTTTTTAAGCTTGTGATGCCGGTCCACCTCAGAATCAGAAAGAAAACCAACCCAAAACAAACAAACAAACAAACAAACAACAACAACAAAAAACGGCAATGCATATTGTCTTCTTAAGTTTCCTTTTTCACATATTTCTCTTCTCTAGGGAACTCCTTTTAGCAATAATATTATTATAAAATCTCCATATAATATTTTTATCTTTTGAGTAACAAATCATAATGTTTATCCTAACCATAATGAGCCACTCACTTTCCATCTCTCCCACTCCCTAAAATCAGTAGTTTTATTTTCGCCTAACCAGTCCTTTGGAGTGCACTCTATTTCAGTGACCATGGAAATGAGCTTAGTGAAAGGCTTGATACAGAAACATTCTTCTGCTTTTATTGTTAACATTGGTATTTATAGGGATAATACAGCATACACGTTTTCTCAGAATTTCTCTCTTCTTTAGAAAAATCAGATTGAGGCAATAGGAAGGGCAAAAGTTTTAGGCTTTCAAGTGATATTGAACTAGGATTCAAATGTAGAATTTATCACTTTCTAAGTGTGTGACCTTGGGAAAGTTGCTTATCGTAAACCTTAGGCAGCACATCCCTAAATTGGGCTGAACAGACTCTCAAAGAATTGTGAGGATCAAACAATATGTGAAAGTATCTAATAGCACACTGAATGTTTGGCACATAGAAACCCATAAGTGGTATTATGTTTAGTGGCATTATGTTATAGATTCTGCTGTTATTCATGATTTTAAGCTTTTCTTACATGTTTTTTTTTCTTCAAATTTATTCATGCATATCTATAAAGAGAGAAAAATAAACTTACAAAAATAAGTGCACATAGAGGCTGGAAGTTTAAAATATGGTTTATAGTGTTTTGTCATTTAATTTTTTTAGAGATTTATTTTTATGGCATTTTGTAAAACTACCAGTCCACAATGAATGTAGCAGGTGGCCTGGGGGAAGCACAGGTTATTTTTTATTTATTTATTTTACCATAAAAAGCTACAAAGTTCATGCCTAGAATAGGGCACCTTTTACTTTAATATTGATGCAAATCACCTGAGATGGGGTGAGGCTGAGATTCAGCATTTCTAACAAACTCCAAGTGAATCGGATGCTATTCAAAGGAACATACTTCGAATGGTAAAATATTCGAGGTCTCAGACTAACCTGAATAACTTCTGACCCACTTATTGTTACTAGACAACCATGCTGGTCATCATAAGTAAATCTGTTGGTCACCTTAAATCATCTGAGTGTACTGATGAAGTATATGTCAAGCTGTTAGGAGAAGTGAAAATGTTTGAGTTATCTAAATTGCATTACTATATATCAGTATGTTTGGAAATATTTATAGTGTAAATATACTGAAATGACTTTATACTTAATATGGACAGGATCTTGGTTCCCTGTCAAACATAAACGTGTCTCTTTGGTATTCTAATCTCTCCTGATCAGAAGCTGAATATTGTGTCACAGTGGGCTTTACTGGCACACCTGGAGTATTTGTAAAGCCCCCTTGTGAAAATGGGATATTAGAAGTTTCTGGGACATTTGCCTCCTCATATTGGGAAAAGAGTGAGAAGAGAAATTTTAACTAAACTCTTATATTTGGTTAAAGATGCCTATGGCAATTCTATCTAAAGACAGAAATATATTTGTGTGGAAAATGAATATTGGAAGAAACTCTTGGGCTAACAATATAATAACAGAGAACCACTCCTATCTAATTTCTAGCCTATCCTGTTTACTTCTCATCACACTACAACTATTCAATAATGAGACTATTAAGGTTTTTTACCTAAGCATTGCTGATCCAAATATATTCCTCCTCATCCACCTACCTCTACTCTCCTTATCTAGCAGCCGTTCATTGCTTTTTAAAAATGGATAATCAATCCTTATTAAGAAAATATTTTTAATTTCTCTTTGGGTCATGTATTAATATGCCAGTTACTCTTATCTAGAATACCATTATCGGGAAAGCTGGGATGGCTCAGCGGGTTAACCGCTCCCTTTGAAGACCCAGGGATCGAGGATGGAATCCCAGCCCCTGCCCATGTGAACCCATGTGCTGAACTGGGGTGTGCCCCCAGTTTAGTTCTTGCCAGGGCCTATGTGGAAGGCTCCCAGCCCAGTTCCTGCCCTGCGCAGCCCCACACCCACCTGTGGAGTGAAACTATATCGTAAACTAATGTCAACTATGGAGACTGCTCTGGGCCCTCCCCCTTCTCTCTGTCTCTCTCTGTCTCTGTAAAACAAAATCAATAAAATAAATCTTTAGAACACTATTCTCCACCAGAGATCATTTTCACCCTCTATCAAATCTCTGCTAAAAAATAAAACTATTACATGAAGATTTTTTTTGTTGTTGTTCCATCATGTGAGACTTATAAATTCTATGAACTTCTTTCTCCTTCTCTAAATCCTCAGGATTTTGTGTGCAGATGTCAGTAAAATTGTGGTTTTCTGTGTGCATGTCACGTGTTCATATTTTTCTTTCACCAATTTGTTACAAGAAAATAAAAAACCTTCAGAAGCAGTCTATGATATTTCAATTTATTGAAATCTCTCATAGCATTTTATTTGCAGTATACTAAATCAATATTATTGATTATTTGATTTATATTTACACTTCTGCAGCTAATAAGTATTTTTTAGAATTTTTATTTTTAGATTTATTTTATTATGCAATGCATAAATGATGTAATGTAGAGTTGTACACCTGGAAACTATATTACCAACCAATGTCACCTCAATAAATTTAGCACACACACAAAAAAATAAAATTAAAGAAAAAAAAAAGAAAATTGGGCAAGACTTTATAAAAAAAGAATTTCCAAAACTACATTAGTTATCAGGGAAATACAATAGAATCAAATGTAATACCACTATACATCCATTAGAATGGCTAATGAGCAAGACAAAGTTAACAAGGGTGTGGAACCACTGCTGATTAGAACATAAATTAGTACAACCATGTTTTAACAGTATCTACTAAAGCTGAGTGCATGTATACTCTATAACCCAGTAATTGTACTTGGAGATGTGAACATATATTCATCCACAGATATGTGTAAGAATGTTCACTGCAACCATTATTTGTAAGAGCTCCAAAATGAAAATGTTTACTGTCCATTAGAAGTAAAAAAGACAAAAACTAACTTGTGGTATAGTTATATGTTGGAACACTGTACAAAGACTAGAAATGAACTACATACTGACGGATCCAGCCGTCTTTTTCTCGAACAGCCTGAATGGGGGTTGAGGACGGAAAGACAACTCACACACACCAAATGTAGGGAGGTCTGCTAAACATAACTGCAGCAGCCCCGAGTTTATTGAGCATCAGACTTATTAGGGTGACCAGATGTCCCGCTTTTGGCGGGAGAGTCCCGATATTTAACAATTTGTCCCGCATCCCGCGGCGTTTTTAAAAAGTCTCAATTTTTGGAAAGAATGCATGACAAGCTAGGGAACGGCGGGAGATAGACCAAATTTTTAATCAAGAACCCCATCCCCCACCGGTCAATGGTGTCCCACTTTACCAATGTTAAAATCTGGTCACCTTAGTACTGTTCTAACAAGGAAGCTTAACCTTGAAACAGTGTAGTCTAAAGAAAACTATACATGGCAGTTTCTTAGGGAGTGCAGGAAGAAAGTATCTTTTCTGTGTGCTTGCTCAGACATCACGGTCCGCATTGTCGGCTGTTTATCTCTTATCAGACACCCGGCTGCAGAAAAACATGTTGATCCCAGACTGTTTATCATCCTCCAAGGAACCATGAGAGAAAGAGGGAAATTCCCCTGTGCTCAGTCAGATCCAGGTCAAACGGTTGTGGGTGCCTTGCACCCCCAACCTCCCTAGTTCCAGACCCTGACAGTCTCCCACAACATACAACACAGATGAACTTCATAAACCTAAACCTAATACTGTATGAAAAAAGCCAGATCCAGAAGAGTACATACAATGTAATTCCATTTATATAAAGTATTAAATAAAAGCCAAAATTAATATTCTGTTTCTTGATAGGTGTGCTGGTTCTATGGCTGTGTTCACTTTGTAAAAATTCATCAAGCTCTATACTCTTATGTTTTGGGGACTTCTTTGCCTATAAGACTTAAATAAAAATGTTACTGAAAATATATTGGAAATGACTGGATCAACTAGTAAACAGATGCCAAATAGAATTATTTGAAAACCAAAAGAAAAGAAAAAGATATATATTTTTAATTGTATGTAGAGAAGGTAAGAGAGAAAGAGATGGAGAGAGAGAGAGAGAAAGAGGAAGGGCCCAGAGCAGTCTCTCCACATCAATAGTTGTGACATGGTTTTAGTCCACACATTTGGATGTGGGACTGTGCAAGGCGGGAAATGAACTGGGGTCTCCCATATGGGAGGCAAGAACCTTGGCTTCTGAGCTATCCGGCAGTTACTAGTTGTACCTCAGTTCAGCATATGGGTTTGCACAGGCCAGGGTTGGGAATTGAACCCCGGACTTCATGAGTACAAGGTAAGCGCTCACCCACTGAACTATCCCGGCATCCTGTATTTTCTAGAATTTTGTTTTGTTTTTCTTTTGGGTGAACATCTAACATAATAAAAGCAACTGTTAGAAAATGAAAAAAAAAAAAATAGAAAAGACAGGGTGCTCCTTCTCAACTTTCTATAATACTTACAACATTAAAGAACAATTATTTTAATTTTTGGACATCTATAATGTCTCTGCTTTCTTTTAATTGTAGCCCAGAATAATACATTAATTACTTAAAAATGGTTAACCATTTCCAATTATGTGCTGGGCATTGTATCAAAAATTGAAGTAGGATGTATCTTGTGAAGCCCATAGTGCACAGAAAAAGATGCCCTTGTAATTAACAATATTATATAAATACTAGTAAAGGTACAAAATATTTCTGGAGTTCAGATTAAAGTATCAAGAAAGGTTCTACAGAGGTAAATATACCAGTTTTGTAGCATTATATAGTGTATTCTCTGGAATGAAATAGACCTGAATTGAGTCCCCATTCTATCATTGATAAGCTGTGTAATCTCAGCTAAATTTAACCTCTTCAGGCCTTCATTTGCTCGTTTGTAACATGGGTGTTGTTAGGCGTGTAGTAAAGTCTAAACTAGACTTTACTGGTCTAACATAGTAAACTTTGTAACAGTCTAAACATAGTAAATGAGAGGAAGAGAGCATAACTTGCAGGGAGACAGAAGCTCATTTTCTTAATCATCTCCGCCATGCTGAGAAGTTTGAACTTTATTCTCAGTACAAAGGGAAAGTCATAAACCAGGAAGTAACAAGTTGTAACTTATTTTTTAAAAGATCACTCTTATTGTACTGTAGGCAAGATTAACATAGGAGAAGAATGAAACTGTGAAGTGTTGAAGCACGAGAGGACGGGTGACAAATGACGTCTACAGACCTTGGGTAAGACTGAAATGAATGTAAGTCAGGAGGTTTCCAAAATAGATAAGGCAGCGGCATATAAACTGGGTCAAGAACAAATAGAATAGATTTTAAAATTATAAATTTGAGAAATTCTGTACAGATTCAAATATAAAAATTAAAAAATTATATAAAGACAGATGAAATGGGAGAGCATTTGTATGAAAAGATGTTCAGTGTATCTAAAAAAAAGATATCAGTCTGACATAAGAATAAGTATAAAATATGAAGTGAAATATTTTTATATTTTTCAGAGAAAAAATAACATCTTTTAAGGACTCATATATTATTGGTTATATTTTCTCTAAATACTCAAATGCAAGAGTATTTATTTTAAATTAATTGTATATAAGGGACAACATATTTGTAAACATGAAACTATTTGTAGTTGTTTTCTCAATATAAAATGGCAATTTTTTGCATTCTATAATAGAATCTGTACACTCTGACTAACCAATAATTATATTGAAGGGCTTTTAGCACCTCTCCCAGAAAGAGGTTTTATTAACAGGTAAAATGATATTACATGCCTTGTATGAAGATTCTGATAGAACAATTTTTCTTAAACAACCTGTAACTTTTGGTGAAATAGTCCCCGAGAATTGGCAAATATTTTACTTGATTTTTCAGTAAACCTGGGCTAATTCTTGTCACAATAACTTGTTTTCTCTGTTAGATGTATTATCATGTTGGAAAATGGGTTTTTTAAAAATATGAACTTTAAAAATTCTGGCAAAGTTTTATGAAAATTAACCAGTCAACTGCCACTTAAAGACCAGTATGGTGCCTGCATATACCTGTTGGTGGAGTCCAAAGTGGCCACCATTTTACTGAACATCTGCTGTGAGCTAAGATCAGGAAGCAAATAGCAAGAAACAAACTTTCATGGACCTTAAATAGTCGATCATTTATTATGGAAATGGCGTTTATTGAGCACTTACTATGTGCCAGGATCTGTTCTGTATACTGCAGATAATAGCATTTTAATATGTTAGAAAAAACTCCTGACTTTATGAAGCTTACACCCAAGTGAAGAAAATATTATTTACTAACATGAAACAATATCATGACATATATATTGCCCATATGTAAATTATATAAATTATTTGAATTTAAGTTACCTTAATTTTCAATTAATAGTAGAGATTATTATATTAATCAACTGTAACCTATATGTATGAATTGATGACTTCAAGCAATTAAATATTATATGCCTGGATCTACGACCTTGCTCTTTGTTCTGAGAACTGAGGGTGACAACCAGACATTTTAATTAGATTTTAGAGTACTTCTCTCATATATACCGTAATTATCACAGCTATTAAGAGATACCTGTGGTTTGTTTGTTGGTGATTTTGCTATGTTTCGATTCTTCTTCATAGACACATCAGAAAGTACTTCAAAATGATTGTTAATGGATTTTAGTTACGACAAGTGAATCTATGAAACAAAGCACTTTAATGAAAATCTCAAACATCTATAATGAGTTTCTTCAGAAAATCATCTTGAAAGCTTATATTTTTCTTGGATATTTGAAAAAAAATGTCTTAAATACTACTTACTGTGCTCCAATGCAGATAAAAGAATATGACCAAATGAAATAAGACTGCTGGATAACAATGTACATTTAAGTAGCAATTCACAGAGTGCTTCATAACAGTGCTCTCTAGAACTACATAAAGCAAACATTGAACCATGCAGCAATCAGCTAAAATCCTCATTAAGCAAGTATTATTTAAGCAAACATTTCACACTCCAGATTAATCCCTGAAGTTTCTGAGCACAAAAGTGTTCTCTCTTTCTTTTGTTCTTTCTTTCTTTCTTTCTTTCTTTCTTTCTTTCTTTCTTTCTTTCTTTCTTTCTTTCTTTCTTTCTTTCTTTCTTTCTTTCTTTCCTTCCTTTTTTAAACATAAAAAAATAATAAACAATAAGCCCATGGAAATAGCATCAAATCTCAAATGCAAAAGCAGGACTCATAACTGAAAAGCTAGCTTGAGCCACAATGCTGTCAATCTAAACAACGAAGTGCATGATTTAGAAGTTGTACCTCTGGCTTAGAAGTCACCAGTGCCAATAAAGTGTTATATGTGCACTTGAAGGACGTTCTGAGCAAGTGAAGTAGAAATAGGTGCACAAATATACCAGGAAATTAGAAAATGTATTCTTTTATTGGATTATTAGCTTTGAGAAACAATGTACAGCAGTGCCTTGTTATCCTCAGGGGGATATGTTCCATGACCACCAACGGATGCCTGAAACCACAGACGCCAAAACTTATAAATGCTATGCTTTTCCTATTACATGTACATTTTATATCTTCTCTTTGGCATATCCAAATTGCCAGAAGCATTAGTCTTGCACTTTGAGATCATTACTAAATAAAATAAGGTTTACTTAAACATAAGCACTATACCAGGGGTGGCCGCAAGTCAATCGCGGTCGACCGGTCGATCGCGAGGCCAATTTTGGTCGATCGTCGATCGCTCGCAGTGTCTGGGGTGGAATTCCGTGTACCATGGACTTTGAAGCGATTGTAGAAGACAAAACTTTCTAGCAATAGTTTAATGCATTCTGGGAATTTGCCAAGGCCATAAATTCCTAGAATTCTGACAGCCTGACACTGTGATCTCCGCCCACCCAGACAATACATTTTGACTTATGTGTTACACTTGTCACCGGACGCAACGCGTGAGCGCAAGTTACCACTCGACTCATCGAAGAACACAGTCAGTCAGCTTGAATATTTGGTAGTGTCATACAGTAGCCTCTTTTCTTTTGTATTAACAGTATTATTATCAATCAATATTATTTATCCTCGGTAACCATGTTGAGCTTCAATTTTTCTTCTGTTTAAAATGTAAGTACCTTTTCTTTGTTTTAAATTAAATTACTTTTCTTACCTATCTATGTACATGATAAGTGAGCATTCTCGGCAACAGATCTCTAAACTGCGGCCATTACACTGAGTGAAAAATAAGGGACAGTATTACAAATATATTAGGAATAACAATAATTCTATTTAAATGAAGAAGTCAGTATTGTAAACTGTAATAAATATATTGTAACTTTAACATAGTTCTTGTAAATTTGAGTATATCTATATTAGATTTTAATATACTTGTATTGTTGTCCCCAATCGTAATATGCAGTATTGTTATGATTTCTCTCAATGTAACGGAGATAATTGCCGCAGTTCATGAGTTTTTTAATTTTCTAGGAAAATATTTAATTCAATATTTATTCTTTAAATTGTCGTATTTCTTTGCATTCTAGTATACCCATGAACATGAGTAGTAAACCGAAAAAATCGAAAACTTATCACTTCAATGAAGAATGGGAACTCGATTACTTTTTAACAATGGTGAATGATAAATGTTGTTGTTTAATATGCCTTACCTCGGTAGCCATTGCTAAAAAGGGTAATCTGGAGAGACATTTTTTAGCTTTACATAAC
>PVKE010011662.1:0-39801 GCA_004027555.1 Craseonycteris thonglongyai
GGGTTGGAGGGGGACCTGATTCTGGGAGCTGGGCACATAATGCAATGCATGGGTGATGTGATGTGGAGTTGTCCATTGGGAAACTGTCTGATTGTTACCAACCAATGTCACCCCATTAAATTTAACAATAAAAAAAAAATTAAAAAAAAAAAAGATATTTCCAAGGACAAAATGAAACCTTTATGAAGACCACGCCCCATCTGAGGCATACTGTAACATAAAGCTAGTAGGGTTGAGGATAGTGAAGAGTTTATTCTGTGGTTTGTTCCTTGCATCTTGTGAAGAGTCAATACCTTACCTATGGTTGCTTTGGTTTACTCCCACATTTCCTTATTTAGGGTGGACCACAGACTGCAGTGCTTGGTCTCTAACACACTCCAGCCCTAAACTGTCTGTCTTGGGCCATAGGTTGCCAAGTTTAGACAATAATCCTGTGCCTCTGTAGACACTTGACCAGGCTATTAATAGATTTGATGTGCTGGGAGAGCCTGAACTCTTTCCCCATCTCCCCACTCCCAGCAGCCCTCCCACTGGGAAATTCCTCAGGCAGCTAGGCATAGTGTGCAAACAGGGCAATTTGCTCATCATCCCCTTTTAGGAGGCAATGTGGGCCCAAGTGTGTATGATTAGCCTTAGCCTCTGGCCTCTTGGTCTCAGTGTTGTATCAGAACAAGTGAAAGTGCTTAGCAATTAGGAGGGAATAATAATCCTATGCCTTGGGTGTTTAAAAAAAATTTTTTTTAATAAACCTGTGTTGGGCCCTTTGCATGTGTTAACTTAATCATCCCCTATAACCTTGTGAGATAGATATTATTTTATAGAAGACATTATTACAATTCAGAAAGATTGACAAACTGAGTTTGGGTTACAACATGTAACCCAAACCCACTGTCATACAGGTAATACTTGAATCCAGGTCTTTTGATCTTGTTCTTGCTAAGTGACAGCTTCCCTGTTCACAACTTTTTTTGGTACAATTGGGCTAGGATACTATGGACAGACTATCCTTGGGGGGCACTTGTGCTTTTTAATGATCGCATATAGTTCGGAGAAGTGGGGTGAACCTAAAGGAAGCAGAAGAAGGCCTATCAGTGTATAGGCAACAAGGGAGTTGTGTGGATGGTGGTAGCAGGATGGTACCTACCATAGGCCAGTCTGACCTCAGTGCACCCTGGCTGGATAGTGTCTGTCCTATAGGCTGATAAACTGCAGTCCTTCACATGGCAGTCTTGGTTCTCAGAGGTGAGGTTTCTCCTTCATAACCCCTACTTTATCTCTCCTCACTTCCTAGTGTACACACTATTCTTTGTTCTGTTCTTCAAATCCACTGTTATCTTTCATGCATGGACATTTGTAGGCTATATTCAGATTGTAGTAATAAAGTAACTATTGACAGTGTAGGACTGAACAGACAGTTAAAAAAAAAGATTTATTTTATTGTTTTGTGAGACGGTGAGAGAGAGACAGACAGACAGATGGATATGGGGAGGGCCCAGAGCAGTCTCCATAGTTGTACATCATTAGTTGTGACATGGTTTCATTTCACACAGGTGGATGTGGGGCTGTGTGGGGCGGAACTGAACTGGGGACCTCCTGAATGGGAAGTGAGAACCTTCGCAGCCATCCTGGCGGTTACCATTTGCTCTGTAGTTCAGCATATGGGTTTGCATGGGCCGGGGCCAGGATTTGATATCCTGACCTTGTGATTGCAAGGCAAGCACTCGATCTGTTGAGCTTTCCTGGCATTCCCTGAGTAGACAGTTTTGAATCACCAATTACCCCAGAGTCATTTTGGAGTAGAGCTCTTTCATTCATTTATTCCTTCATTCATGTATTTAGCCATTCTAACAGTGAATGCTCCAGCTGTGCCAGGTACTGTATACTGGGAATCAATATAATGAACAAAACAGATATGGTTCCTCTTCTCCTAGAGCTTACAGTGTAGTAGGAAGTCTTATAACTGCCATGAAGTAGATATAACAGATGTGATGAGAGGGTATGTATTGCAGGGGAACTTAATATTGTGTAGGGTGTCATGAAAGACCTTACATTAACTGAAGAAATGAAGTTTAAGTTGAGACCTGAGAATTGAGAAAAATTAGGTAAGTAAATGGGGTTAAGAAAGGTAGAATACTATATATGCAAAGACTTGGAGGCCAGGTGATAGGGATAAGGTCGTGTCTATGTTGGCTATTAAACAATAATTTACAGCTGGTAGATTATATTATGCACTGTGATAGGGTCTGGGGACATACACAATAATCAGGTATGTATCCTACCTGCCCTGGAGAAACGCCGTCAGGAGCAGTGGCATTACTCCTTGGTAACCAGGGTGCTAAGGTCACCCTAGATCTTGGACTCAGTCTCCTGAGTCTCATGTGACAGTACTTAACACCTTTAGAGAAACTGCTTGCCTTTGAGTGGCCCACCTGTCATGCAGAGAGGACATGAACCTCAGCTGGAACTTGTAGCATTTGCTCTTATCCCTGGCTTCACACTTATAAGATCTTTGTTTGATAAGGTTCATCTACGGACTTGAGGTTGATGAAGCGTTCAGAAATTGGTTTTTGTCCCAATGGGAACATAGAAGAGGCTTTCTGGTTGAGACAAAGTTGCCTTGGTTTTCAAGAACTCTATGTATGTTCATGGTGTCTTGTATTTGTTATTTGGATTAATTATGTGGTCTCAGACCCAACCATTATCTTGAACACAACTGCAGTGGTGTTTTAGCTCTGTTTTTCTGAGTTAAGGAGCTGCTTAAAGACAGAGTCTTAGGGGATGCTAGGATGGCTCAGCAGATTGAGTGATTGCTTTGTGACCCCGAGATTCGAGATCGAGCCCTGGTCCTGGCCCCAGCCTGTGCATAGATCCATATGCTGAACTGTGGTGTGCTTCCCATGTGGAGGGGCCCCAGTTCAGTTTCTGCTGGGGCGAGCTTCCATGTGGGAGGCCCCTGGTTTGGCCCCCGGTTTGGCCCCCAGCTCCCAGCTTCCATGAAGAAGACTCTTGGCCTGGTTCCTGCCCTGTGCAGCTCTGTACCCACCTGTGTGGAATGAAACTATGTTGGTGCAACTGTGGAGACTGCTCTGGGCTCTCCCCCTTCTCTCTCTGTGTCTCTATCTCTATTTCTCTGTCAAAAACAATAAAATAAATCTTAAAAAAAAAAATTAAAGACAGAAGTCTTAGCAGCGGCCTGTCTTGCCTGCTTTGGATTGTGCACAGAATAACTCCAGGGTACGCTGTTTACAGACTGTGTTGTAAATGGGGCCACCCCTCCCTAATTGTCAACAGTATGTCACTGTGGTTCTGATTAAAGGGAAGGAAAGTTTTAAATAACTTTAAATACACTGATTAAATGCCTCAGGCTTGGTGGTTTATGTTTTTTACTCCATTTAATATTCCCAATAATGCTTTGAGGTACCTAAATACTGTTATTCTCATTTACAGATAAGAAGACTGAAGTTTCAGTGAAGCTAGTAAGTGGAGGCTTGGGATTAGAGCTAAGGTGTGACTCTAAAGTCCATGCTTTGCTCCCATTCCTAGCTTTTCCCAGTGTGGTTATAGAATTCAGTTCTTGTGAGTCATCTTGTTTCCATGGCTTCTTTGGTCTTGTTTATTTTGGCTTTTCTGCCTGGCCTCCCTGTGTCACTAACCTAAGGATTCTCAGTGTGGCTAAGGCTCAAAAATGTGTCCTGCTAGAGTCATTTTTTTTTTTCCATCTAAATTTATTTTTGTGTTTAGCAACAATATAACTGTAGCTCAAGCCATTTTTAAAGCATCAGTCAGCTCTATTTGTTAGCTGCCATTCTTCGTCCTGCTCCCACAGCTTTCTCAGGACAGAGCCTGGATGTGTCACTAGAAATGAGTCTGAAAGAAAAAAGCATAGGATAGGCACATAGGGTGAGATTCCCTGAGCAATTAAAGTTGCATGGCTGCTAGGGTTAGTTGTGTCTTTGTAAATAAGTACTTAATGTTTTTTTTCCCCAAGGTTCTCATTCCTGTCTTTTAGTGGAGACTTACCTCTTCAACTGGGAGTTCTGTAGCTATTGACCTTAGCATAGAGTTTATTTTCCTTCCCAGGTCTGTCAGGGGTGTGTATGTTGTGGGAGAGGGATGTGTGTAAGACAGCGTCTGCCAAAAGGCAGGTGAGGAGGTGGGATGTGTCTTTGCTGCCTCACCTGCTTTTTAGCACTCTTGCTTCTCTTCCTTTGTCTCTGGGAGGCTTTGCAGTCCCATTTGAGGTGTAGGGTCCTAAATAACACAAGGCTGCTGCATTCACCTACCCAGTGTTCCTGCTCCACAAGATTTCTTGCAGTTTCTGAAGCATGACAGGCTTTTCCTATCTCAGATCTTTGTATATTCTGTTCCCTCTGTCAGGAATGTCTTTTCCATCATCTCTACCCTGTATATTCCTACTCATCCTTCATGACGTACTTTAGTTGGCACCTTTTCAGGATACCACCTTTTATGTTTTCTCTCTGTGGAGGTAGGCACACTCACTTTTATTCCTCTACAGCACTTTGTGCAGGCCTCTCTTGTAACATGATTATTCATTTAACTGTCTGCTTCCCTCTCAACATCTTGAGCCTCTTAAAAGCAAGAAAATGAGCCAGGTTCATGTCTCTAGCAGGCACAAAGCCTGAGGGAGACTAGAATATCAATAATTGTTGAATTGAACTATACTGATACCAAGACTACAAGTGCATGATTGTTTACAACTACTTTGTATACCTTCACAAACTAAGCAAGGATTCTCTTGCACCATTCATTATATTGTGTGTCTTCCAGGCCCCATAGCCCTTCAAACATGCATTGTAGTAGCTGACTTCCAGAGAGAACAGTGTTGTGCTCCATAGTTATCTTTGCTGGCTTTGCATTATGTTGCCCTTCACCTCACAATGTTCTTCTGAGCCCCTGGGCCTGACCCAAGGAATGAGTAGGGAGGAAATTCCAGAAATAAGCCACTCTTGGCATTATGAATCCTTAATTTATAGGTTAGGCCCTGTGGGGCAATGAGAGGTGAGAAAATGAAAATGAACCTTGTCCCTGTAATAGCAGCTGAAAGGGATCTCCTTCAGATTATTACTGCCACTGCTGCTGCAGCTGCTGCAATGCGGCACTCCCCATACTGCACTTTGGATCTAAGAATCAGTTCTTCTAAATGAGCTTACAGGGCTCACCCTGAGATTTCTGTCAGGACTGAAATAAGTCCTCATGCACTTGTTTTTCTACCGTTATCAGACCACAGACTGTGAGGTTGCTTATTCTTATCCCTTCATTTTGTAGAGGAGGAAACAAGTTCACACTGGGCATTGGGACTAGTTCAAGGTCATGTGACTAGTAAGTGTCAGCTGAAGCTAGACACTGGTCTTTCAACTCCCTGCAGAGTATTCTTTTCACTGCTTTGCTGTCTTTGATATGTCTCTCTCTCTCTCTTTTTTTTTTTTCTATTTGTAATTTCTGTAATTACAGGAATGAGGGTGAGGCAGCCAGGCAACTTGATACCTTTACTTCTTGTCACTCCCTAGCTCTGTTAGAGGCTGGGCACAGGAAAAATTCAGGGAAAACTTGATGTAGGACTGAATAAAAATCAAAGTTGACCCAGGAAGACCTTATGGTCTAAGCCAGAAAAAGACTAAAGAAAGCAGACCCCTCCTAGTTTCATCAGAATATGTTTGGTTCTGGTCATGATTCCTGTAGTTTGGCTTCCCTAGTATTAAATACAATCTTGGCTAGAGGATGGAAGAGGTGTGTTTTGTAATACTGGTGTTTTATCTGGTGAAAACTGGTCTGTAAGGAAACTTCTGGGAAAATACCACATCTGCACTAGCTGCCTTAGTTCCTTAGACCCCTCCTTGGCTCCCCTGCAGTAATCCCAGAATACAGATGTGTGCAGCATTACAAATTTCATTACAAATAGATAACATTTGTTGAGTGCTTACTGTGTTTTCTGGAACTATTTTAGATATTTTACAATTCTTTTAATTCACACAATCCTCCATGAGTAGTTACTGTAATTTTTTTTACTTTTCAATGGACTTTATTGAGATATAATTTACATGTAGTAAAATGTAATTATTTTAGGTGTTCATTTTGACTTTTGACAAATATCACACTTTTTTTTTTTTTTTTAT
This sequence comes from Craseonycteris thonglongyai, assembly GCA_004027555.1. Classification (NCBI taxonomy): domain Eukaryota; kingdom Metazoa; phylum Chordata; class Mammalia; order Chiroptera; family Craseonycteridae; genus Craseonycteris; species Craseonycteris thonglongyai. The sequence goes on from PVKE010011662.1 coordinate 6,135, forward strand.
CTTTTCACATTTATAGAGAGAAATTATCTTTTTTGTCTTCAGTGCATATTTATTTCTATTTTACTTTTTGACAGATAGAGAGAGAGACAGAGACAGAGACAGTTAGAGAACTGAACTGTGGGAACTCCCCAGTTCAGCAGGTGGGTCCTGCCTGGGCCGGAGCCGGGATTCGATCCTCGGTCCTCATGGCCTCAAAGCGAGCGCTCAACCTGCTGAGCCGTCCCGGCTTTCCCCAATATCACACTTTTTCAACTGCTCCGCTGCAATCAAGGTATATAACATTTCCATCATAAGGAACTTTTATTATCCTCATTCTACAGAAGGGAGAACTGCGGTACAGAGAAGTTAAAGTGATTTGTCCAAAGTCTCACAGCTAATAAATGATAGAACCAGGACCTGAACCCAGGGCATCTGACTCCAGAGCCTCTGTTCTTAACTACTGTATTATATTGCCTTCTGTTTCTTCATTTGTGATCCAGCCATTACTCTGCTTGCCCTGGGTTGACAAATGAATTAAAGAGTAAGATGACATAGGATTACAGTCTAAGCACTGAAAGGGTCCTGAGGAGCGTGAGGCCCAGAGGTAGGCAGTGGGCAGGGATGAAACAACTACCTGAGTACCCCTAGGATCCCAGGACCAAAGCAGACAGAGCTACATGCCTTTTTCCCAGCCTTTACCTCTCCAGGGTCATGAAGAATGGTGTGGATCAGGGATAACAGTGTATAATGTAGTGTCTGAAAAAGGGACTGGCTCCTGGGCTCACATAACTGTGATATAGAAATATAGAAGAGGAGAAGACACAATAGTGTCATATGTTCTGAGAGTGATATCAGTGGTAGGCTGTATCCAGTTCTGGGCTGGGCACTACATAAAGACAACCTAGAAAGACCAGAACATATGTGAAGAAGGCAAAATGGAGAGGAGCCTTGAAATCTATTTATTTTGAGAGGGGTTTGAAGGAGCCAGTTTTGGAAGCCTTGAAGGGAAAATGTAATCAGTTGTCTTCATATCCTTGAAAGTCTGTTCTTTGAAAGACAAAATCAACTTGTTTCTCTGTGTGGCTTTAGAAGGTGTAATTAGAGCCCTATGGATGGAGGACAGTGTAGTATATTTTGGAAACATTAAAGTACAATGTATATGATGCACCCACCATTTTGTCATCAGCTTGGAGTACAAATAAGGTCAGATTTCTTTTCAGTATTAAGACTGATCTCTTGAATGAATATGAATGAAATTATCTGGAAATTTAATGTGTCTCTTGGGGCTTTTCTCTTCCCTTGTTCTCTTTCTGAAGTACCGTATTCAAGAACTTGAAGGGCTTATTTAATCCAAAGAACTTAGTTCTGAATAGAGAAACAGAGAATCTTACTGGTCTGCTAGTGGGCCTCATGTTTTAGCTTTTGTTGATGATACACAGTGTGGCTTTTAAAAACAGACCTTTCACAGTGTACTCTTTCCTCATTTGCTATGGCCATGAGGACTTGGTTTTGCATAAATTCCAGTGGCTCTTTGAGTGAGGAGGATAGTTCTCCTTCATGTCACCCTTGGCCTAGGCCCCACTATACTTGAGTTCTAAAAGTGAATGCTCTTAAGTTCATATATGTATAAGCTCACTCACTGGAGGGGGGAGCTTCTATAATCTCCAATTGGCTAGGTCTAGAAGTATTTCTAGATTTAGCCACATTCCAGTTCCAGAACCTGTCTTCTTCCATGATCATTTTGATCATAATATGAGCTTGGAACACCCATTCAGACTTTTTTGTTTCCTCAGTTGTGAGCACTTATTGTAGGCTCTTAGTGTCCTTTCCTATCTTTTACTTGACTTAGGATCCCAGTCTGTCAGAGAAATTCTAATAGCATTGAACCTCAAATGAAAGAGGGTCAAGGTTTCAGTTTACAGTCTTGGAGGGCTTTGGATCCTGTGCATATTTATGTTTATTTTCTCCATCTTTGCATACCAAGGGGTCTTGGGAACCATCTTTGTAAAGTCACAAAAGATCATCTTGTTTTCTTTTCCCCAAGAGGAATGTGTGTCTACTTGCTTTATATTTATATGATTAAAAGGGGTCCCCTCAAGAACAAGGGTCTGCTCCAAGGTGACTTGTTTCTAAGACAGAGAGGGACTGACAACTTTAAAAGGGCAGTTTCTCTAAAGTAGTTTGAATTATTGTTTAATCTGGTCCCCAGCTGAATAAGGAAGATTTTTCAAATTATTAGAACTTCCTATCATTGGAGTGGGTCACCCAGAAATATGAGTGTTTTGACATTACAACTGTTTATTTTATTTTATTTATTTATTTTTGAACTGAACTGGGGGCCTCACTGCATTCAGGAAGCACACCCCAGTTCAGTATGTGGGTTCGCCTGGGCCAGAGCCAGGATTTGATCCTCAGTCCTTGGGGCTTCAAAGCGAGCGCTTAACCCACTGAGCCATCCCGGCTTTCCCTGACATTACAACTGTTAAACAGAGACTAGCTGCCTAGGGTTACTGTGAGGAAATGCTGAATTTCTTATTAAGACTATCATCCAGAATGAGTAAGATTAGCATTACAAGATGTGAGGAGGAGAACTGGACAATGTAATCTGCAAATGTTGCTTGATCTCTGGGAGCTCTGAGGATATAAGTACACATTCGCAGTGTTGTCACGATTATCTGGTGATGGGCTGGGAGAAAAATGAGAGAGAGGTAGAGGTTAGGATGAGTTGACCTCTAAAGACCCTCTAGCTCTGAAGTCTATGAATCTTCTAGGCCTTTCCAACCTGAAAATTCTAGAACTGACTTAGTGCTGTGATTCCTGGGAATCTTATAGGTGCAACAGCAGGTCAGGAAAGTGGGTGACTATGACAAAGTTGAGGTTACCACTAATCTCATTTCTGCATTTCTCCCAACCACTGCTCTTGCTTTAGGCCAGAGAAATACATACATAAAACAGAGCCTTTTATGTTATATGTACTTTACCACAATTCAAAAAAACCACAGCTTTATACTTTGTCCATGATGTTAACTATCTTTTTTTTCATTTGACCCTCTTAGCACCTTGTGATATGGGAAAGTAAATACTTATTAAGCTCTTTTTAGGGGGGAAGAAATTGAAGTCCAGAGAAATAAGTAATTTACATATCTGGGTTATGCACTAGATTTACTGGTATCCTCAGTACTCTCAGCAAATACTTGATGAGTAAATGAATGAACCAGAACTGGAGCTCAGATTCTCTATTTTGCTGGCCGGTATTTTACTGCCATATTATTCTGAGTCCTATGGGGGCTTTCTTGAACAACTTTAGGATTGGCTGGGTTTTGCCAATCTTCCCTTTGGGATTCCCTCATTCTGCAGCTGAAGCTGTGTGCACTTGTTAGGGAACATCATCCCAATTGTGTTCCCTGCAGAGTGGGAAGGGAAAAAACACTCCACCCACTGTAATTCTTTTTTTGTTACTTGTTTTCTGGGATCTTCATATCAGTGCTGACAAGAATGACTCATACACTTCGCTAGGTGATTTTCTTGTTGAAGATAACTTTTTTCTTAGCTCTAGGAGAAATTAATTAATAGTTATATATGGTTAAGGCATAGGTATTTAGCAGCTTTACCCAGAATACAACAGTTCTCTCTTCTACCTGAGCCCAAACCTATTACTTTGGTTTTGTAAAATTCTGCATCCACTGTGTGCCTAGCTATGTGTTAGGAGTTGTAGGGGACGCACTTAGGGTGAGAGGCTCAGAGTCCAGTTGGAGAGACAAGGCACATATATAAATAGGAAAATAGTTTGAGACAGTTTATAATAAAATGCAAAATCAAGCAATAACACATGTAAGTATTTCAATGTGGGGAGTAGGTCATAAGGAGCTTAGAAAGTATAGTAGAAAGAGTGTGTGCTTTAGAACTGTGGGCAATGGCAAATTAACTCAGACCTATTTTTCCCTTGTCTGTAAAATGGGCATAGTAATAGCATCCTCACAGGGTTGTGAGGATTAAACGAGGTAATATGTCTAAAGCACCAGCCTAATGACTGACACATGGCAGGTATTAAATCAATGATAATTCCCTCTGTAGAGGAGCTAAGCCTCAAAAGTTGACTAGGATTTGAGGGAGAGGGAGAGGGGAAGAACAGTGATGGGAAGGGAGGGGTGGGAAAAGTCTGGTTGGAGTAGAGGGTACATGGAAGAAGCAGTATAGCTAAAGTGACAGAGTGTGGACTTTATATAAAATAGATGTCATTATGGGAAGTGTTTTTAAGCCTTGTATATAGGTGTACATATATGCATATAAAAATCCTTGTACTCTGCAGTGTAGTATATAGTAGCTAAGAGCTTGGACTCCAGAGCCAGACTGCCTGTCTCTAAATGCCACCACCATATAGTTTGTTTCTCTGTGCCTTAGTGTTTTGATTTTGTTTTTTCAATTGAGGTAACATTGGTTAATAACATATAAGTTTCACATGTGCAACATTGTAATTCAACATTTACATATGCTACATCATGCTCACCACCAAAAGTCTAGTTTCCATCCATCACTGTACAATAGACCTTTTACCCATTTTACCCTCTTCTCCTCTGGTAACCATGGATCAGTTGTGTGCCTCTGTACATTTTCATTTTTCTTTTTCTTTTTTACTGTTTGTTTGGTTTTTGTTTTAATATTACACACGTATAAGTGAAAAAATATGGTGTTTGTCTTTTTTTGTCTGACATTTTATTTAGCATAGTATCCTCAAAATTCATTCATGTTGCAAATGGCAGCTTTCACTTTTTTATGGCTGAGTAGTATTCGTGTATGTGTGTGTGTATATATATCCACATCTTTATTCATGCATCTGTCAATGGACATTTAGGTTGTTTCCATATCTTGGATACTTAAAACAATGCTGTAGTGAACAAAGGTTGGCATATATCTTTTTGAATTTGTTTTCAAATTCTTTGGATATATACTCATAAGTAGAATAGCTGGATAATATGGCAATTCTGTACTTTTTTGAGGAATCTTCATATTGTTTTTCATGGCTATTTTGATTTACATTCCTATCAACAGATGAGGGTTCCCTTTTCTGTGCATCCCTTCCAACACTTATTCTTTCTTGTCTTTTTGATGATAACCATTCTAATAGGTGTGAGATGATGTCTCATTGTGTTTTCTTTTTTAATATTTATTATATTGTTTTGAGAGAAGGTGGGGGTGGTGGTGATACAGAGCAGTCTCCATAGTTGTACATCATTAGTTGTGACGTGATTTCATTCTACACAGGTGGATGGTAGGGCTGTGCGGGGTGGGAACCAAACCGGGGCCTCCTGCATGGGAGGCAAGAACCTTCCCCACTGAGCCATCTCAGCGGTTACCAGTTGTGCTGCAGTTTAGCATACAGGGTTTACATGGGCCAAGGCTGGGAATCAAACCCCAGACTTCTTGATTGAGAGACAAGTGTTCAACTCCTGAGCTATCCTGGCATCCCTTTATTGTGGTTTTGATTTGCATTTCTTTGTGCATTAATAATGTTGAACATCTTTTCATGTTCCTGTTGGCCTTCTGTACTTCTTATTTGGAAAAAAACGTCTATTTAGATCCTCTGACCATTTTTTTAAATTGACTTGTTTGTTTTTTATTGTCAAGATATATAACTTCTTCATATATTTTGAATATTAACCCCTTAACAGATGTACGATTTGCAATTATCTTTTTCCATTCTGTAGGTTGTCTTTTCATTTTGTAGATTTTTTTTTTTTTTTTTTTGCTGCAGAGCTTTTTAGTTTGATGGACAAGTTTGATGAACTTAATCTGACAAGTAAGTTCAGGAACTTGCCACCTTGCGCTTACATTGGCAACATTGTACAAACAACTCGGTAAGGTTTCATAACCTTGGTAGATCAGTGTCTCACAGCTGTGTTCCTGTCGACATGTGGTGTCTTGCTTAGTGGCATTTATTATTGTTGTTGTGTGGTTTTGTGTGCTGTTGTGAGAATGCTGAAGATTGAATTAGAGCAATGAACAAACATTAAATTTCTTATTAAACTTGGCAAGAGTGGAAGTGAAATCACAGACATGTTAGTCCAAGTTTATGGGAATAATGCCATGAAGCAAATTGCATTGCATGAATAGATTACATGTTTTCCTGGGAGGAGAGAAAGCGTCACTGATGAAGAGAGGTCAGGGTGGCTAATAATGAGTAGTACTGATGAAAAACATTGCAAAAATTTATTGAACTGTGCGTCAAAATTGTCAGCTGACTGTGAGAAGCATAGCAGACCAAGTAAACATCAATGGAGAAACAGGAAAATCTTTACAGCAAATCTTGGCATGTGCAAAGGAGTGTGCAAAAATGGTCCTGAGGGAGCTCACTGATGAACAAAAGCAAAGGACAGTCAAAGTTTACCAAGACTTTTTGGAGAAGCAAGATATTGCTTTGGGCCATGTTATCACATGTGATGAGACATGGGTGTACCCATATGACCCTGAAACAAAGCATCAAAGTTCACAATGGAAGTCAGCCAATTTTCAACCACCAAAAATGTTTTATCAGTCCAAATCAAGAGTCAAAATGATGTTGCTAACCTTTTTGGATATCAGAGGGATTGTTCATGGTGAATTTGTACCAACAGGACAAACAGTCAACAAAGATGACTATTTGGAAGTGCTGAAAAGGCTGCATGAAAAAGTTAGATGAAAATGACCTGAACTTTTTGCCAACAAGTCATGGCTCTTGCATCATGACAATGCACTAACTTACACAGCTCTGTCTGTGAGGGAGTTTTGAGCTAGTAAACAAATCACTGTATTGGAACACCCTCCCTACTCACCTGATCTGGCCCCCAATGACTTTTATCTTTACCTGATGATAAAGGAAATATTGAAAGGAAGACATTTTGATGACATTCAGGACTTTAAGGGTAATATGACGATGGCTTTGATGACCATTCTAAAAAAAGAAGTCCAAAATTGCTTTGAAGGGTAGACTTGTTCTGGTGTCAGTGAATAGCTTCCCAGGAGGAGTACTTCAAAGGTGAATGAGTAATGAGGTATGTGCACTTTTTCTAGGATAAATTCATGAACTTAATTGTCCATTCTTATAGTCCCATTTGTTTATTTTTGCTTGTGTTTCCCTTGCCACTGGAATTGAATCCACAAAGACATTGCTAAAACCAGTATCAAGGAATTTACTACCTGTGTTTCCTTCTGTGCATTCTATGGTTTCAGTCATATGTTCAAATCTTTAACCCATTTTGAGTTAATTTTTGTGTGTGGTGTAAGTGGTTTTGTTTCATTCTTTTGCATGTAGCTTCCCCATTTTCCCAGCACCATGTATGTACTGAAGAGACTGTTCTTTCTATATTGTTTTTGTTGGCTTCTTTGTCATAAATTAGTTGTCTATTTATGTGTGAGTTTATTTCTGGGCTCTTGATTTCAGTCCAGTGATTGTGTGTCTGTTAATCTGCTAATACCATACTGTTTTTGTTCCTATGACTTTGTACTATAGTTTGAAATCAGGGAGTATGATATCTCCAGTTTCGTTTTTTTTTCTCAGGATTCCTTTGGCTATTTCAGGTCTTTTGTAGTTACAAACAAATTTTAGAATTTTGTTTTTTTAATGTAAAACGCTGTTGGGATTTTGCTAGAGGTTGCCTTGAACGTGTAGATTGCTTTAGGTAGTGATGATATTTTAACAATGTTAATTCTTCTAACCCAGGAGCACAGAATATCTTTTCATTTTTTTTGTGTCTTTTTCAGTGTACAGGCTTCTCACCTTTTTGGTTTAAATTTATTCATATCTATATCTATATCTATATCTATATATATATATGTTGCAATTATAATTGGATTTGTTTTCTTGATTTCTCTCTGATTTTTCATTGTTAGCATATAGAAATGCAACAGTTTTTTGTTTTTTTTAAAAGATTTTTATTGATTTTTGACAGAGAGAAACAGAGACAGAGACAGAGAGAAGGGGGAGGGCCCAGAGCAGTGTCCATAGTTGACATTAGTTTTCCATATAGTTTCACTCCACAGGTGGGCACGGGACTGTGCAGGGCAGAAACTGGGCTGGGAGCCTCATGCATAGGCCCCGGCAAGAAATGAACTGGGGGCACACCTCAGTTCAGCATGTGGGTCCGTGTGGGCCAGGGCCGGGATTCGATCCTTGGTCCCCGGTGCTGCAAAGTGAGCGCTTAACCCACTGAGCCATCCCAGCTTCCCCATGGTCTATTCTTGAGCATGTTCTTTGTGCACGTAAAAAGAATGTGCACTTTGTTGCTTTTAGATCTTTGAAATCCATTTGGTCTAATATATCACTTAAGGCCTCTGTTTTCTTGTTTACTTTATGTCTGAATGATTTATCCATTGATGTAAGTGGATGTTAAAAGTCCCCTACTGTTCTTGAGTTGCCATCAATTTATCCCTTGAGTTAGCTCTGTTAATAGTTGCTTTATATATCTTAGTGCTCTTCTTTTGGGTGCATATGTATTGATAAATGTTTTGTCTTCTTGATAGAGTTCCCCTTTTATCATTATCTACTATCCATCTTTGTATCTTGTTACCTTTTTTGGTTTAAAGGCTGTTTTCTCTGATAAAAGTATGCCTACATCCACTTTCTTTTGGGTACCATTTGCTTGGAGTATCATCTTCCACTCCTTTATTTTGGGCCTAGGTTTGTCTTTAGAGCTGAGATGAGTCTCCTGTAGGCTCGGTTTTTAATCCTTCAAACTACTCTGTGTCTTTTGATTGGCAAATTTATTCCATTTACATTTAGAGTAATTATTGATATATGAGAGCTTACTACTGCCATTTTATCTTTTGTTTTCTATTTTCTCTATATTTCCATTAGTTCTTTCCCTTATGCTTTTTTATGCTTCCTGCCATCTTAGTTTGGTGGTTTTCTATGATGTTTTTCTCAGTATTTTTTGTTTTTTTCTGTTTTGTGTCTCTGCTCTAGGTTTTTGTTTTGTGGTTAGCATGTGGTTCATATAAAACATCTCATAGATAAAATTGTTCTTTTTATGATGATAGCATCTTTATTTGCCTGTACAGTTTCCATCTTTTTTCTTTGCCCCTTTTTATGTTTTTGTTGTTACATATTGCCCCTTGTTGTAATAGCAATAGATATTTTAATTTTTTTTTCTTTAACATTCATGCTAAATTTTAGTGATTAACTCTCATTTCTGAAAAAGCTTTGCAATTTTCTGATTCTGCTTGTCAATTTATCATAGTACTCAAGGCTTTGTATACATTTGGTTTTTCATTTGGTTATTTGGTAGAAGAGCTCCTTTCAACACTTCTTGTAAGTGTTTATCAGGAAAAGTATTTCTCATATCTGAAGGATAACTTTATTGGGTATGGTATTTCTGGTTGGTGGTTTTTATCTTTCAGTATTTTAAATACATCATTCTTCTCTCTCCTGGCCTGTAGAGTTTCTGTTGAGAAATCTGGTGATAGCCTTTTGGGGGTACCTTTGGAGGTTATTGTCTGTTTTCTCTCTGGCTGACTTTAAAAGTTGTTATTTATGATTGACTTCTGACAGTTTTAATATAATATGTCTTGGAGAAGGTCTTTTTGCATTGAGATAGTTAGGCATTCTGTTAGCTTTGTGGATTTGTATATCCAGTTCTTTCCCCTGGTTTGGGAAATTCTCATATATTATTTCATTAAATAAACTTCTTTCTTCTCCCTCTCTTTTCCTTCTGGGATTCCCATTATTCTTATGTTATCCTTATGTTGCTTTTTCTAATGGAGTCATACAGTTTTGTTTTTTTTAAAAGATTATTTATTTGTATTGTTTTTGACAGAGAGAGAGAGAGAGAGAGAGAGAGAGAGAGAGAGAGAGAGAGAAAGAGAAGAGAGAAGGGAGAAGAGAGAGGGCCCAGAGCAGTCTCCATACTTGCACGTCATTGGTTTTTTACACAGTTTCATTCCACAGGTGGGTGTAGGACTGCACAAGGCAGGAGTCAGGCTGGGGGCCTCCCACATGAAGCTTGCCCAGTGAGAAGTGAACTAGGTGCATACTCCAGTTCAGCATATGGGTCCGCATAGGCCAGGGGCGGGATTTGATCCTCAGACTCTGGGGCTGTAAGATGAGCGCTCAACCTGCTGAGCCATCCCAGCTTCCCCGAAATTATAGTTTTCATAGTGTTTCTTTAATTTTTAATGATCTTAATTCTCTTTTCTCTTCCTAGATCTCCTTCTAGATTTCTATCTTCAACCTTGCTAATTCTTTCTTCCATATGATCTGCTCTATTTCTAATGCTTTCTAATGCATTCATCATCTCATTTATTGAGTTTTTAAAATCCATTTAGCTACTCTATGTTTTCAGCCCTAGAATTTATGTTTTGTTCCTTTTTTAGAATTTCAGTCTCTCTGGTAAAATATTGCTTCTGTTCATTAATTTATTCCTGCTCGCTAAACTCTTCCTAAATTTTCTTGAAGTACATTGTGTTTCTTTATGACAGCTATTTGCAATCTTACTTGACTTTAAGTCTAGCAGCTGGAGAATTTTCTTTTTTTTCTTTTGTTTTGTTTTGTTTTGTTATACTGCATTACTGAAATTTTTTGTGGTGCTTGATGAATTCTTCTTTTTTGTACAGATTTATTTTTATGCAAAAATTCTAAACAAAATATTAGCAAATACAATACAACAGTGCATTAAAAAGATTATACATCATGATCAAGTGGGATTCACCCCAGTTGCACAAAGATGGTTCAACATACACAAATCATTAAATGTAATACAGCACATAAACAAAATAAAAGGAAAAAACCCACATGATTATCTCAATTGATGCAGAAAAAGCATTTGACAAGATACAATACCCATTTATGATCAAAACACTGAATAAAATGGAATTGAAGGAAAGTAAGTGCTTCAACATAATAAAGGCCCTATGTGACAAACCCTCAGCCAATATTATACTGAATGGGGAAAAGCTGAAACCTATTCTCCTAAAATCACGAATAAGACAGGGATGCCCCCTGTCACCACTGCTATTCAATATAGTACTGGAAATTCTAGCCAGAGCAATCAGACAAGAGAAAGGAATAAAAGGTATTCAATACGGAGGGAAGAACTCAAACTGCCACTCTTTGCAGATGACATGAACCTTTGTATAGAAAACTCTAAACACTTTATCAGAAATCTATTACAAACAATATGCAAATACAGTAAAGTTGTGGGATATAAAATTAATGTACAAAAATCAACTGCATTTTTATATGCCAACAATGAAACATCAGAATGAGAGATGAGAAAAGCCATTCCTTTTGCGATTGCAAACAAAGAAGTGAAATACCTAGGAATAAATCTAACAAAGAATGTGAAGGACTTATATACAGAAAACTCTAAGACATTATGAAAAGAAATTGAAAAAGACGCAAAGAAATAGAAAGATATTCTCTGTTCATGTATTGGAAGAATCAACACAGTTAAAATGGCCATATTACCCAAAGCAATATACAGATTCAACGCTATTCCCATAAAAATCCCACAAACATACTTTCAAGAAATAGATGAAAAAAATCATCAAATTGGCATAGAACCACAAAAGACCACCCCAAATCACCAAAGATATCCCAAGAAAAAAGAATACAGCTGGGGCATCTCACTGCCTAACTTTAATCTGTACTACCAAGGCTCTGATTAGCTTGCTATATTGGCAGAAAAACAGATACACAGACCAATGGAACAGAATTGAAAACCCAGAAATAAACCCACAAATATATGGACAGATTATTTTTGACAAAGGAGCAAAAAATATAAGATGGGGAAAAGAAAGCCTCTTCAGTAAATGGTGCTGGGAAAATTGGAAAACCACATGCTAAATAATGAATCTGAACTATGATCTGTCAACATATACCAAAATTAACTCAAAATGGATTAAAGACCTCCAAATAAGACCCAAAACAATAAATTGTATAGAAGAAAACATTGGTACAAAACTTACAGACCTGGGGTTCAGGGAGGACTTTATGAACCTGACCTCAAAGGCAATAGAAGCAAAAGCAAAAATTAATGAATGGGATTTTACCATACTAAAAAGCTTCTGCACAGCAAAGGAAACTATGAACAAAGCAAAGAGACAACCAGCCAATTGGGAAAAATAAGTGCAACCAATCCCTCCAATAAATCTAATATCTAAAATATATAAAGAACTTGTAAAACTCAACAATAAAAAAACAAGCAATCCAATTAAAAAGTGGGCAGATCTAAATAAGCACTTTACCCATGAAGACATACAAATGACTAACAGATATGAAAAAATGCTAAACATCACTAGCAATTAGAGAAATGCAAATCAAAACTACAATGAGATACCACCTTACACCTGTTAGAATGTCTATAATCAACAAAACAAGGAACAACAAGTGCTGGAGAGACCGTGGAGAAAAAGGAACCCCTCATACATTACTGATGGGAATGTAAATTGGTACAACCACTTTGGAAGACAGTATGGAGATTCCTCAGAAAATTGGGAATGGAGCTACTCTATGACGTGACAATTCTCCTTCTGGGCATGTACCCAAACAACTTGAAAACCTTAGTCTGTAAAAACTTATGTACCCTAGTCTTCATTGCAGTGCTGTTCACAGTGACCAAGACATTGAAACAACCAAAGTGTCCCTTGGTAGATGACTGGATAAAAAAGCTGTGGTACATATATACAATGGAATATTAGTGATAAGAAAAGATGAAATTCTACCATTTGCAACAACGTTGATGGAACTTGAGATCATCACGTTAAGTGAAATAAGCCAGACAAGAAAAGCTAAGAACCACATGACTTCACTCATATGTGGAATATAAAATTAAAAACAACAAAGAAAAAATAAAAATCTCATGGATGTAGTCCATAGTTTAGTGGTTACCTGAGGATAATGGGGGAGGTAGGTGGGAGAGGAGGGAGGGGAAGCTAAATATGTGGTGTTGAAGGCAGTTGTATACCTGGAACCTATGTAGTTTTTGCTGACCAATGTAACCCTAATAGATTTAACTATTAAAAAAAAAAGATTTGTACTGAAATAAGTAAAATTTATCTTAATCAATTGATTGCATCTGAATAAAATACAAAACCACTTGCCATTGGCTCACAATGAGCAATCAATGGTAAACTGAAAAGTCATTAACTAATTAGGAAATTAATGAAACCTTTACTAAATGCTTTCATTTCTATTTTGAATTTTGCCTGGGATGGCCACAAAATCAGGCCTAGTTGGTACAATATTATTTTAGTATGTTTTTCCTTTTGGAATCTAAATAAAATATAATAGATTTCACATTCTGTGTAAATCCTTCCCCCACTGCCCCCCACATCCCACAGCACTGAGCACTAATGTGTGGGGAAACTCTCCCCAGAACAAACACTGTTCTCGAAAGAGGAGGCAGGCATGTCTCCCTGGCAACATTACCTGTGAAAAGTTTTCATACGATTTACCTATTTAAAAGATAGGTGGGGAAGCTGGGATGGTTCAGCGGGTTAAGCGCTCGCTTTGCATGTTGGGAGACTGAGGACTGAATCCTAGCCCTGATTCGTGTGGACCCATATGCTGAACTGGGGTGTGCTTCCCATGCAGGAGGCCCCCAGCCCAGCTCCTGCCCTGCGTGGCTCCTGCCTACCTGTGTGGAACGAAACCATGTCAAAAACTGATGACATATAACTATGGAGACTGCTCTGGGCCCTCCCCCTTCTCTCAGTCTCTCTCTGTCTCTGTCTCTCTGTCTCTGTCTCTGCAAAAAAGATAAAATAAAAGACAGGTAAGTGGAAGATTTCAGATTTGAAGATAGTTATCTGATTGAGGAGGCAACGTGTTAAGTCTCTTCTAACATGAAGACTACATGTGAACTCTATGTAGACAAATTCCAAGGGATGTTGGGTTAGTAAAGTGTGTGTGACGACATCATGCAAATAATCTGCACTTTATTTATCCATAAAAGGTGTTAGAGCAGACAGGCTTAAGAATTTATGTTCTAGCTGTTTAAATTTAAAACTAAAATTTTATTTTTTCCCTCTCTTTGTGTTCTTACTCCTTTTTTTTTAAGGCTAAATGCTACCTTCTTGTAATAGAAGGTATTCCCTGATGTACCTTATCACTCCCTCACCCCCTTACCAACATATTCTTCTGTAATTGTAACCTTTTCACTTCATTTAGAATATATAGTGCAGTTTGTGAGTCTGTATGTCTTTGTTTACCATTTACTGTCTTTATCATTATGTTGCTCTATTAGGCTTTCACAGATATATATGTTTAATAAGTGCTGACTATAATTACTCATTTAACTGTAATAAAAAGATGCTAAAACACATATTTTTAAATTTCAACTCTTTCAATTATGCATAACATAAACTTCATATACTCCAACTAGTATTTCATTGTAATCATAGAAAAAAAACCTCAGAAAATAAGATTATTAATAAATGAAGGCTGAAAGTATGTTCCATGAAAGTGTAATCCATTTCCATGAGAGTAAGACTATAAATGTCCCACACCTTTTCTAGTAAAGCAGAATGTACATTTAAAAAGAAAAGATTTTTATTGTTTTTGACAGAGAGAGAGAGAGAGAGAGCGATAGAGAGAGAAGGGGGAGGACCTACAGCAGTTTCCATAGTTGTATGTCATTGGTTTTTGACATAGTTTCATTCCACAGGTGGGCAGGGGTTCACCCATGGCAGGAACTGGGCAGGGGGCCTCCCACATGGGAAGCACACTTGGTGCTGGAGCCAAACCAGGGGCCTCCCACAAAGGAGGCTTGCCCAGTGAGAACTGAACTGGGGCACACCTCAGTTCAGCATACAAGTCCGCACGAGTTGGAGCTGGGGACATGATCCTTGGACCCTGGGGATGCAAGATAAATGCTCAACCCCCTGAAGCCATCTCATCTTCCCCAGATGAATTATTCTGCTAGCACATTTGAAGTAGTGAACATTTTTCTAAGTTGCCTCTAGTTATGTTTTAAAGCCAGCACTTTCCATCCCCTACTGCTTTGCCAGTGGCATTGTTGGTGCCTTTGTTGCCACTGCTTGTGTCTCCAAATTCACTGCTTCCTTGTTGCTCTCAGTGTTGCTGGGTCATAGGTGCCACTACTGTTCCTGGAGCCTCCGGCTTGTGTGTTGCTGCAGTTCCTGGCGTCTCTGATCTCAAGCATTGCTGTGTTTACTAGAGCCTCTGGTCTCAGGAACTGTGTCTTAGTTTCTTGAGCTAAAAAATGAAAATGATAATAATGATACCTTGTAGGGTTCTTGTGAGAATGGGTGTGATAACAAATATTAAATGCTTAGAATGGTGCCTGTCACATAGAGCTACATAAATGGTAGCTGCTATTATTATTACTTAAATAAAAAAAACCCTTCTATTAAATCATGTATGTTCTTACTGATGAACTCTGATAATTAAAACAAAAAAGCCAATCCATTAACTGAGAGATTGACATCTGCACTTTGAAGACTTCTGCTACAGGTAATGAAGAATCCTCAACATCATGTGGAAAGTGGGGCCTGCATAAAGCAGTGGTAAACAAGATCTGTTTGGGAGATGCAGGGTGAATTAGAGGGAGGAGAATTGGCAATGGACTCTTAAGATGGGGTATGTCCATGTTAAATCATCTAATATAATACATTTTATACATTTGGAGGTAATTTCTGGCAGGGTTAGTCAGTAGAAGTGTATAAATTGGGCAGCACTGTCAAAGAACTTAAGTTGTGGTGAAGGAAATGCAACAACAACACAGGAAACAGTGCTGCCATAGGAGAAGCGTTGCAGCATATATTGTGAGTGGATAAATGTTACCCAAATAAAATAGAGTGATCATTGAGAACTGTAGGAGGCCAGAAGTTCCTTTCAAAAATGGCATTATGTGGTTTGGGCTTGAAGGTAGTGTAGGATTTACTCATCTGGGGGGACTGCCTGGTGGTGAAAATGGGTATAGTGTATGATTAAGTTAGCGGCCAAGAGATGTCATCAAGATGGCGGCCTGAGAGGAGCTCTTGAAGCCTCTCCTGGAAAGACAACAATTTAAACAACTAAAATCCAACCAGAGAATCCCTAAACAGTGCATAGCCTCGGCTGAGGAATCCACTCATCACAAGAAAGTACCTAAAGATGGAGAAAGGAAGGCGAGTGAGAGAGAGAAAGGGAGCAGTGTGCAGACATGACACGGAGTGCGACCTGGAGACCCACCCAGTGACTGACCCAGGGGCTGACCCGAGTCCAACAGAGAAGAGACTAATGAGGTGGGACCATCGGAGTGCGGGTCCTGGAGCAGAACGACTCTCGGTGGGTTGGAAGCCTGGAACAGACACAGGCGGAAGCGCAGACGCCAGAGTGCAGGGTGGACGGGAAAGCAGGTGTGACTAATGGTGACGAGAGGCTCCAGTGAGAGTGTAGGGGTGGCAGCCGGGGCGTGGTGAGGGCGGCCAGAGTGCAGGGCAGGAGGCCGGAGTGAGGCCCGAGCAGCAGCCAGAGATCAGTGCTGTTGACTGGAGTGAGGATCCGACTGCTGGCGCATGGGTCCAGTGGCTGGAGCCGGGGGCCAGCAGAGTGTGAGGCCAGTGACTAGAGCCGGAAGTGGGTATTCCAGTGGCTGGAGCGCCTACACCAGGAGTGTGCTGGTGGCTGAGGCACAGAGTAACCCTTGATGAGGTGGGGCCCCAACCAGAGCACTGCATTGCCTTGGACATGGAGCCTGGCTGCTTCCCCTTGCTGTCTCCCAGGGCTCACCCCAAAGTCCTGCCTACGGCAGACCTTCAGTGAGCTGCTGCTGCAAAGCTGCCATTATCCTGTGATGCAATCAGGCCTGCGCCTTTCCAAACAAACCCTGCCCCCACTCTTCCTGCTGAAGCCAGCAGAGGGATCTAGGTGTGGCAGCTTCTGACAGCAGTGGGAGCTCAGAGGCATAGAAAACCATTGCCCACCATACCTTCCCAAAGAGAAGGCATACACAGACCAGGGCAACTGAGTCAAAGAAAAGCTCATCTTCTAGGAAGTATCACACTGTGAGAAAATTAAATAAACAAGAGAAAATATTATAAGACACTGCAGCAATACCAGGTAGGAAGTTAAAGAAACATTTCTGTACATCTGCCAGGGGAAAAGTTCTCATGTTGAGGAAAAGAAATCCTCCAACAGCAATGAGTACCCTACTGAACAAAGCTGCTCAGAAAGAAAATGAAAAGTCCCCAGAAAAGGAACTTGAAGATATGGAAACATATGACCTAAATGACACAGAATTTAAGACTGCATTTCTGAAAACACAGAGGTCAAAGAAAACTGGCAGAGTACACAGAAAGAGATAAGTGATCTCAGAAAGGAAATTGAATCTATAAAAAAGAAACAAATAGAAATTCTGGAGATAACACATTAAAAGAAATGAAATATGAAATAGCTAGCATAGGAAGCAGAGCTGACTAGACAG
This sequence comes from Craseonycteris thonglongyai, assembly GCA_004027555.1. Taxonomy (NCBI): domain Eukaryota; kingdom Metazoa; phylum Chordata; class Mammalia; order Chiroptera; family Craseonycteridae; genus Craseonycteris; species Craseonycteris thonglongyai. The sequence continues at coordinate 23,513 of PVKE010011662.1, forward strand.
AGGAAAGGATTAGTGAAATTGAAGCTAGAAATTTGGAAATGTCACAGAAGGCAGAAGAAAGAGACCTAAAAGCTAAAAGAAATGAATGATATGTACAAGAACTATCTGACTCCATTAGAAAGTATAATATAAGAATAATAGGTATTCTGGAGGGAGAAGAGGATGAGATGGGCACAGAGAATTTACTCAGACAAATAGTGGATGAGAACTTCCCAATTCTATGGCAAGAACTGGAACCTGAAATCCAAGAAGGAAACAGGACCCCTAGCTACTTCAATCCTAACAGAACCTCTTCGTGACACAGTATACTGAGGATATCAAAGGTCAAACACAAAGAAAGAATCCTCAAGGCAGTCAGAAAAATGAACACTGTAGTCTATAAAGGAAAGCCCATAATACTGTCATCAGATTTCTCAAGAGAAACTCTATATGCCAGAAGGGAATGGAACAAAGTATTCAAAACATTAAAGGAGAAATATTACCAGACAAGAATTCTGTACCCAGCAAAGTTATCCTTTAGATATGAAGAATGAATAAAAACCTTTGCAGACATACAAAAACTGAAGAAATTCTTCAGCCCAAGGCCAGCATTTCAAAAAATACTGAAGGAGGCGATTGGCTCTGAAACAAAAAGTAGAAGTAAATAGGGATAAGCTGGAACAACAAAACATAAAAGGGGAGAAAGTAAAGGTTTAAATTTCCAAAGAGAATGGAGATAAGAAACATCCTTAAGAGAAGGAACCACAGCATACACAAAATTTTCTTATATATAAAGTTCATGGTAACCACTGAAAAAGAATTTAGAACTGGAACACATAACAAGAATAGAAGAGAAAACAGAAAAAAACAGTCAAACACCATCATACTAAAATAACTGATGGATATAATTAAGCAAAGAAGCAATTGAAAAAAAAGCTACCAGAAAACAAAAGATAAAATAGCTATAGGAAATCCTCATATATCAATCATCATCCAAAATGTAAATGGACTGAACTCACCAATAAAAAGACACAGAGTAGCAAACTGGATTAAAGAACAAAAACCAGCCTTATGCTGCTTACAAGAGACACACCTCAGCCATAAGGACAAACAAACATTCAAGGTGACAGGGTGGAAAAAAATACTCCAAGCAAATGGCACCCAGAGAAAAGCAGGTATAGCTATACTTATATCTGACGAAGTAGACTTAAGGATCAAAAAGATAAGAGACAAAGATGGACATTTCATAATGATAAAGGGTACAGTACAACAAGAAGATATTACACTTAATATATATGCCCCCAGTCAAGAAACACCAAAATTTACAAAGCAACTACTAACAGATCTAAAAGCAGAAACTGACAAAAACACAATTATAGTAGGGGACTTAAAGACTCTATTGACAGCCATGGATAGATCATCCAAACAGGAAATAAATAAGGAAATACCAGCTTATAAATGACACATTATAGCAATTGGACATAATTTTTTTTTATGATTTATTTTTTATTGTTTTTTTTTGACAGAGAGAGAGAGACAGACGGAGAGACAGAGAGAAGGGTGAGGGCCCAGAGCAGTCTTCATAGTTGACAGCATTAGTTTTCTATATAGTTTCACTCCACAGGTGGGTGCAGGGCTGCGCAGGGCAGGAACTGGGCCGGGAGCCTCTGGCATAGGCCCTGGCAAGAACTGAACTAAGGGCACACCCCAGTTTAGTACATGGGTCCTCATGGGCCCGGCCCGGGATTTGATCCTTGGTCTCCGGGGCTCCAAAGCGAGCGCTTAACTCGCTGAGCTATCCCAGCTTCCCCAATTGGACATAATTGACATTTGCAGGATAATTCATTCTGCAACACATGACTATACATTCTTTTCTGCTGCACATGGAACATTCTCTAGGATAGACCACATGATGGGACACAAAGCTAGTCTCAGCAAATTTAAGAAGATCGAAATCATACCAAGTGTATTCTCCGATCACAAAGCTTTGAAATTGGTGATCAACTATAAAAAGAAAGCAGGAAAAACCACATATACATGGAGATTAAACAACATGTTATTAAAAAATGACTGCATCAAAGAAGTAATAGAAGAGATTATAAAATACATAGAAACAAATGACAATGAAAACACAACATACCAAAACTACTGGGATGCAGCAAAAGCAGTAATAAGAGGGAAATTTATATCACTACAGGTCTGTCCCAAGAAACAAGAAAAATCATAAGTAAACAACCTAATATCACATTTAAAGACCTAGAAAAAGAAGAACAAAAAAACACCTAAAGCCAGCAGAAGGAAGGAAATCATAAAAATTAAAGCAGAACTAAATGAAATGGAGAATAGAAAGACAATAGAAAAAATGAATGCAACCTAAAGCTGGTTCTTTGAAAAAATTAATAAAATTGACAACCCCCTGACTAGGCTTACCAAGGAAAGAAGAGAAAATACACAAATAATCCAAATTAGAAATGAAAGAGGGGAAATTACAACTGATACCACAGAAATACAAAGGATCATACAAAAACACTATGCAAGAATATATGCCACCAAATTTTGCAATCTAGAAGAAATGGATAAGTTTTTAGAAACTAGACTGAGTCAAGAAGAACTGGATAACCCAAACAAATCAATCAACAATAAGGAAATTGAAACAGTCATCCAAAATCTCACCAAAAGCAAGAGTCCAGGACCAGATGGTCTCACTAACAAGTTTTACCAGGCATTCAAAGAGTAACTAACACCTATCCTCCTCAAACTTTTCCAGAACTTTGAGGAAGAGGCAATACTTCCCAACCCAGTCTATGAGGCCAATGTTACCCTAATGTCAAAGCCTGGCAAGGATGGCACAGGAAAGAAAATTATAGACCAATATCTCTGATGAACACAGATGCAAAAATCCTAAACAAAATACTAGCAAATAGAATACAGCAATGCATTAAAAAGATAATCATCACAATCAAGTAGGATTCATCCCAAGGGCACAAGGATGGCTCAACATATGCAAATCGATCAATGTGATACACCCCATAAACAAAATTAAGGATAAAAGCTATATGATTATATCAATTGATGCACAAAAAGCATTCAAGAGGCAACATTTATTTATGATCAAAACACTTAATAAAATGGGTATAGAAGGAAAGTACCTCAACATAATACAGGCCATATATGACAAATTCTCAGCTAATGTCATACTAAACGGGGAAAAACTGAAAGCTTTTCTTCTAAAACCAGAAATGAGACAAGGATGTCCCCTGTCACCATTGCGGTTTAACATAGTGCTGGAAGTTCTAGCCAGAGCCATTAGGCTCAGGAAAAAGAAACAAAAGGCATCCAAATTGGAAATGAAGAAGTTAAAGTGTCACTTTTTGCAGACATGATCCTTTGTATAGAAAACCCTAAAGATTTCATCAGAAAATCGTTAGAAATAATAAATGAATACACTAAAGTTGCAGGATATGAAATGTACAAAAATCCACAGTATTTTTAGAGAATTTTTTTTTCTTTAATACTTATTTATTTATTTTTAATTGTTTATTAACAGAGAGAGAGAGAGAGAGATACAGAGACAGAGAGAGAACTGAACTGGGGGAGCTCCCAGTTCAGCACATGGTTCCGCACGGGCCAGGGCCGGGATTTGATCCTCGGTCCCCAGCGCTGCAAAGTGAGCGCCTAACCCACTCAGCCATCCCAGCTTCCCCCTTTTTAGAGAATTTTTTTTTTCCACAGTATTTTTAAAATATATATTTTTTAAAGATATTTTATTTATTTATTTATTTATTTATTTATTTATTTATTTATTGTTTTTGACAGAGAGAGAGAGAGAGACATACAGAGACAGAGAGAGAACTGAACTGGGAGAACTCCCTGTTCAGCACATGGGTCCACACAGACCGGAGCCAGGATTCGATCCTCGGTCCCCGGGGCTTCAAAGTGAGTGCTTAACCCACTGAGCCATCCCGGCTTCCCCAGTATTTTTACATACAAACAATAAAACTCAGAAAAAGAAATGAGATAAAATGATACTGTTTGCGATGAAAAGAAAAAGAATAAAATACTTAGGAGTAAATTTATCAAAAAATGTGAGGGGCTTATACACAGACATCTATGACACTATTAAAAGAAATTGAAGAAGATACAAAGAAATGGAAAGATATTCCATATTCATGGATTTGAAGAATAAACATAATTAAAATGGCCATATTACCCAAAACAATATACAGATTTAATGCAATTCCAATCAAAATCCCACAGACATTATTTCGAGAAATAGATAAAAAAAAATTATCAGGTTCCTGTAGAACCACAAAAGACCCCAAGTCGCCAAGTCAGTCCTACGAAAAAAGAATAAGGCTGAAGGCATCGTGCTTCCTAACTTCAGTTTATACTACAAAGCGTCAATAATCAGGACAGCTTGGTATTGGCAGAAAAGCAGACATACAGACCAATGGAACAGATTCGAAAACCCAGAAATAAACCCACAAATATATGGACAGATAATCTTTGACAAAGGAGAAAATATATACAGTGGAGAAAAGAAAGTCTCTTCAGTAAGTGGTGCTGGGAATATTGGAAAACCACATGCAAAATAATGAATCTGGCCCATGAACTCTCACCATATACCAAGATTAACTCAAAGTGGATTAAAGACCTCCATATAAGAACTTAAACAATAAAGTGCATAGAAGAAAGCATTGGTACTAAACTTATAGACCTTGGGCTCAGAGAGCACTTTATGAACTTGACCCCAAAGTCAAGGGAAGTAAAAGAAAAATAAATGAATGAGACTATATCAAACTGAAAAGGTTCTACACAGCAAAGGACACTGTCAAAAAAGTAAAAAGGAAACCAACCTAATGGAAGAAAATATTTGCAAACAATGCCTCTGATAAGGGGCTAATATCTAAAAGATATAAAGGATTCATACAATTCAACAACAAAGAAACAAAGGATCCAATTTAAAAATGGGCAGAAGACCTAAACAGACAACTTCTCCCCTGAAGACCTACAAACAGCCAACAGATACATGAAAAAAATGCTCAATACCATTAGCAAGTATGGAAATGCAAATTAAAACCACAATGAGATACCACCCTCATACCTGTTAGAATGGCTATAATCAGCAAGATGAGGAATAACAAGTGCTGGAGAGGCTGTGGAGAAAAAGGAACCCTCACATACTGCTGGTGGGAATGTAAATTGGTACAACCACTATAGAAGACAGTGTGGAGATTTCTCAAAAAACTACGAATGGAAATGCCATATGACCCAACAATCTCTCTCCTGGGTACTTAACCCCCAAAACCTGAAAACCTTAATCCACAAAGATGTATTTACCCCAATGTTCATTGCAGCACTATTCATGGTGGCCAAGTTGTAGAAACAACTAAAGTGTCCTTTGATAGATAGCTGGATAAAGAAGTTGTGGTACATTTATACAATGGAATAATACTTAGCAATAAGAAAAAATGAAATACAGCAATTTGTGACAACATGGATGGACCTTGAAAATATCGTATTAAGTGAAATAAATCAGACTGAAAGAATCAAGAAACATATGACCTGACTTGTAGATGGAATATAAAACTGAAAGTAACAAACAAAAACCCATGGACACAGTCAGTAGTTTAGTGGTTACCTGAGGGTAAGGGGGTGGTGGGTGGGAGAGCAGGGTGGGAGGGTGTAGTGGTGGGAATCAAATATATGGTGATGGAAAGAGAGCTGATTCTGGGTGGTGAGCACACAATGCAATGTATAGACAATGTAATGTAGAATTGTACACCTGGAAACAATATATTTGTTATCAATCCATGTCACCCTAATAAATTTAACAATAATAATAAAAAAAAAAGTAAAAAAGGTAGTAGCCAAATTTCAACCCAGTTTCTCTACTCCAGAACAGTACTCCTTAAATAGCCATATGATATCTAGACTGCACGTGGCAGTTTTATTATGTGGGCTGCTTTGGTAGCCTTCATTTCCTGAGAAGAGTGGTCTGTAGTGTTCAGGTTGGCATATTGCCAGTGTCTGCAGATTTTTAAATCCCATAAGGGCCAGGCTGAGTTTGCAGCCACTCTCTTTCATATGGATAGTGCTTCAGGGAAAGGCCTGAGGACCTGCTCCCCTACCTTTCTTTTCAGTGCTGCTCATACTATGTGCCTAGGCTGGGCTTAGCTAGAACATGAGTTTGGTGATAGAGTGGTAGGGTAACAGGGACTACCTATTATATACCAGGATTTTGGGCTTCCACTGAATGGACTGGGTTTGGTGGAAGCTGTTTGTTTTGCTCTGTGTTTATGCATCATTAAAGGACTTTTGCCTTCATCTTTGGCCAGCTCAAGGTTAAACCACTAAAGGTTGCATTTGAAATGGATCATTTCTCATTCTGGCTGGCTTTAAGTACTAAGACCGTTAATGGTAGTATCCACCAGCTGATCTTTTTGTGAGATAAGGTGACCCTGGCTGTTGTGGAATCCAGTTTATGATGCAGGAAGCAGAAGTGTGTGATGGCAAGTTAGAGGAGTCTCTAGTAGAGTTTTAAGCTTATGCTCAGAACATTGGGTCTGAGTGCAGGGTAGAGCTAGGTCCATTACTTTTGATAGAGTTTAGCTGGAGCAGATGCCCCAGGGGATAATATCATTTTTTAAGCAACCAGTGCTATATATAGTATATTTCTTTTATCCCAAGGCAACTCTTCTGTTAGGAACCTAGGATTCTTTAGTTTTCCCTTTGAAACCTATCAGGCCCTGACTGTGCAGGCTCAGCATCCTAGCATTTAGATATCCATATTCCCTAAGACCAAGCCAATAGCATGTTCTCTGAGAAGCCTTTTCCTAACCCTTAAGAGAGAATTAGTCATCTTGCTTTCATAGAAATTGGTATATCCTTTGATTGTAGCTCTTTCCTTATATCCTGATTACCTGTCTTTACCACTAGAAAGTTAAAGGAGCTACAGGCCAATTCAAGATTCTTCAAAAAAAAAAAAAAAAGTGTTTTGGCAATGGCTATGATCAACAAGACAAGGAATAACAAGTGCTGGAGAGGCTGTGGAGAAAAAGGAACCCTCATACACTGCTGGTGGGAATGTAAATTGGTACAACCACTATGGAAGGCTGTATGGAGATTCCTCAAAAAATTAGGAATGGAATTGCCATATGACCCACCAATCCTCTTCTGGGTAGCTACCCCCCAAATTTGAAAACCTTAGTCCTCAAAGATATTTGTACCCTAGTGTTCATTGCAGCACTGTTCACGGTGGCCAAGACATGGAAACAATCAAAGTGTCCTTTGATAGATGACTGGGTAAAGAAGTTGTGGTACATTACATAATGGAATACTACTCAGTGATACGAAAAGATGAAATACTGCTATTTGTGACAACATGGATAGACTTTGAGATCATCAGGTTTTGTCTTTTTTATTGTTAAATTTATTAGGGTCACATTGGTTAATAAAAATTGCATAGGTTCCAGGTATACAATTGTACAGTACTTTGTCTATGTATTACAATATGTGTACCAGCCAGAGTCAGCTTTCATTCCATCTTCGTATATTTAGCTCTCTGTCCCTCCTCTCCCCTCTGCTCCCTCCTTATCCTCAGGTAACCACTAAACTATTGACTATGTCCATGAGATTTTGTTTCTTTGTTGCTTTGAGTTTTATATTTTACATATGAGTGAAGTTATATGGTTCTTAGCTTTTTCTGTTTGGCTTTTTTTGCTTAGCATGAGAGATCATCATGTTAAGTGAAATAAGTCAGACAGAAATAGTCAAGTGCCATATAGATGATGTATTGTAGAATTGCATACCTGGAACCTATGTAATTTTTACCAACCAATGTCACCCTCATAAGTTTAACAATAAAAAGAAATCATCCAATAAAATATTTTCTGGCATAGATGGAAAAAATATACCAGATAACAAACAACTTTCCTTCATTCTTCCTCTCCATATATTTCCCATGGTCATATTAGTAAGACTTTAAGAAAATAAGTGAACTTACAAATATCCTGTCCGAAAAGTGTCCATCCATGTTAAAAACAGAGGCATTTGTGGCTGGACTTTTTCTGGACAGCCCTGTGTGTGTGTGTGTGTGTGTGTGTGTGTGTGTGTGTGTGTGTTTCACATAATGAATAGAAGCAAATTAATTAGTCAAAAATGACTTCATGTTTAACAATGAAGTGCAAATTATAAGGCAAGCTTTTTGAAGGCAGAGGTTTATTTTGTTTTTGTTTTTAAAGATTTATTTTATTTTTTTTGACAGAGACTGAGAGACAGAGAGAAGGGCGAGGGCCCAGAGCAGTCTCCATAGTTGTAGTACCGTAATCAGTTTTCAGCATGGTGTCATTCCATGCTGGTGAGTGGGGCTATGCAAGGTGGGAACCAGGCCAGAGGCCTCCTGCATGTGAGGCATGCCCTGTCAGCCAGGGGCAGAGTGGGGTGGGCAAGAACCAACCTGGGGCCTCCCAAATGGGAAGCACACCCCAGTTTGGCATATGGGTCCACCTGGCCAGGGCCAGGATTTGATCCTTAGTCCCTGTGGCTGCAAAGCAAGCGCTTAACCCACTGAGCCATCCGCCCCCTCCCACCCCCATTTGTTTTTTAATTATGTGGCTCTAGCAACTTAAGTTGTATAAAAATTAACCATCAGTAATGAAGAAAGAAAGAAGGAGTGAGGGAGGGAGGGAGAGAAGGAAGGAAAGAAGGGGGGAAGGTGGAAAGAAAAAAGGAAAGAAAGAAGGAAGGAAAGAAAGAGTTAATAGTAGATTTTCAAGACTTCTTAGTAGCTCAAGACCCCAACTGAGTTGATTGGTGGGTGAACCTCAGGCTGGGGCCAAATTTGGTATCTTCTATACAGACTTAAGGTCATATTAAATTTTCTCTCTTCATAAGGTGTTTTCCCCTGGCCAATTGTTTTTCAGCATTCATCTCATTTCCTAAATTGCCATTTAAAGATCTATGTGCTGAGAATGAGTTGGTGGAGGGGAATGTTTTCCTAAAGACATGGTGTCTAATGATAGCCAAGGTTTTGTGGTTGATCAGCTTGCTGATTGAATTAGACTTTTTTTTTTAAATTTATTGTTTCAGAGAGAGAGAGAGAGAGAGAGAGAGAGAGAGAAGGGGGAGGGCCCAGAGCAGTATCCATAGTTATGCATCATCAGTTTTTGACATGGTTTCATTCCACACAGGTGGGTGGGGGCCATGCAGGGTGGGAACTGGGCTGGGGGCCTCCCTCATGGGAGGCACACCCCAGTTCAGCATATGGGTCCACATAGGGCCAGGGCCAGGACTTGATCCTTAGTCCCTGGGGCTGCAAAGCGAGCTGTCACCTCATTGAGCCATCCCAGCTTCCCCTGAATCACTGACTTTGAGGCATCAAGGAAGGGAGCCTGGGTATATGTAAGCAGAGTTTAAGAGCTCTCTGGATATATGGTGTGGGGTAAAGGAGGAGTGGGAATGGGAGTGATAACGTGTTGGGAAGCTCAGTGGTTGAGTGCTTGCCTTGCAATTGTGATGTCCGGGTTTCGATTCCCATCCCTGGCCTGTGCAACCCATATGCTGAACTGCGGTGCAACTGGTAACTGTCAGGATGGCTTGGTGGTAAAGAATCTCACTTCTCATGTAGGAGGCCCCCAGTTTGGTTTCTGCCCCAAGTGGCCCCACATCCACCTGTGTGGAATGAAACCATGTCACAACTAATGATGTACAACTATGGAGATAGCTCTGAGCCCTACTCCTTCTCTCTCTCACATTCTTTCAAGAAATTAAAAAAAAAAAAGTGTAATGTCATCTCTTTCTAAAAAAAAAAGATTGAAAGAGAATGGTCACAGAATCTAGTTTTTAACTCTTCTTCAATATGATGTTTTTTGATTTTTCCTTTTAGTGATCTCAAGTCAGGGTAGTCTAGTAGAAAGAACAGAAGTCAAGAGAATTGACTCTTCTGCCACCAACTCATTGGGCCACCTGAGACAAACCATTGTTGGTCTATTGGTCTCATTTTCCTCATTTGTCAAGTGGGACTTTCTTGACTCATGAGGATTGGTGAGACGTTGAATGAGGAAGCTCTGCAGAACAGAGGTGATAGTGCCCTGATCAGAGCAGGAGAAGAGTATAGTGTGTCTGGTCACTATCTTATCTTTTCTTATCAGAGTCTTCCTGTCTTTGGAGGGATCACTTATTATAGCCCAGTCTTTGATGCTTAGGTTTCTCTGAGCTTTCTGTTCTTTCCAGCCTGTAGAAGATAGTCACTCTTCATTATATATAATGTGGATGACTGTAAGGCCAATTGTCCCATTAAGACCCTTTAGTGCCTCTGAATTCCCTTTATCAGAGCACTTACCGGGCTGTCTTGCATTATCTTTTTGTAGGTAGATATTAAGAATATAGGCTTTACAGTCAAAGTGCTTGTGTTTAAATCTTTACTTTTATGACTTACTGTCTGTGTGCTCTTAAGCAAGTTACTTTTCTGTGCTTTAGTTTCCTATCTGTACAATGGGGAGAATAATAGTAACTGCCTCATAGTAAATGAAGCAGTACATGTGGAAAGCTTAGAATATTGCTTGGCATATAGTAAACATTAAAAAGTGTTATTTATTATTATAATTATTACTTAACTGTCTCTTCCCTGATTGGAACTCCTACAAGCCAAGGACCATGTCTATTTCCTCATTGTATTTCTAGCCCTTAGCATAGGGTTGGAACAGTGGGCACTTGCTAGGAATTTCTTAAATTTAAATACTTAATCTCCCATATACAGATACTAACTTTATGACGGTGCCCAAGAAACTTGGCTTCTCTAAGCTCCCATTTCTCTATCTATTAAGTGAGAATCATAATCTTTTTTGCAGGGCTGATGTGAGAATTGAATATATATGAAATTCTAGGGGAAGCCAGGATGACTCAGTGGGTTAAGTGCTTACTTTGCAGCCCCGGGGACTGAAGATCAAATCTCAGCCCTGGCTAGAGCAGACCCATATGCTGAACTGGGGTGTACTTCCCATGCGGAGGCCCCCAGTTCGGTTCTTGCCCCCAGTTTGGCTCCTGGCTTGAGGGGCCATGCCTCGGGAGGCCCAGCCCAGTTCCTGCCCTGCACGGCCCCTGCCCATCTGTGAGGAAAGAAACCCGGTTGAAAACTGATGATGTACAACTATGGAGACTGCTCTGGGCCCTCCCCCTTCTCTCTGTTTCTCTGTCTCTGTCAAAAATAATAAAATAAACCTTAGAAAAAAAAGTCTCGGTGTTGTATATATGTAATTTCCCTCTATTCCTACTAACTGTGTGACATGTGGGGGTCTAACAATCTGCTAATTATTATAGCACCCCATAATGGCTGGCTGAACCCTAAGTTGTTTCTGGGGTGATGTTTTCTGGATATTTGGGCTTTGTACAAAAAAAGCAGCAGTACTAGTACCTTAGGACTTACCTTAATGTTTCTAGCCTTTTCTGTGTGCCTGCCCTTCTTATTCTTCCTTAGATTCTAAGTTCCTAGAATAGCCAGAATCTTTTTCTGACTCCTAGTTTTCCAAAGTGTCTTAAATCAACCAGAGCACTTCTGTTTCGGCTCCTTTAAGCTTGCTGTGTTTGGACCTTGTCATTCTTTGTTAGCCATTAGTATATCCTGCTTATTTTCAGTTTCCTATACCGTTGAGGCCAAAAGAGAATCTACTCTGGCATGTCCAGCCTGCAGCCCAGGATGACTTTGAATGAGGCCCAACACAAATTCTTAAAATTATGAGATGAGATTGTTTTGCAACCACCTCCCCCTTCTTTTTAGCTCGTCAGCTGTTGTTGGTGTTTAGTGTATTTTATGTGCTGCCCAAGACTATTCTTCCAATGTAGACCAAGGAAGCCAAAACGTTGGACACCACTTATCTACATCATATGAGGTAAATCACTTTATCTGGTTGACTTAGAGTCTAAGTCTTAGACCAAAGGGATGCACACTGGCCAGTAATATCGAAAACCTGAATTCCAGTCCTGGCTCAGCCACTGTCTAGCTGTGTGACCTTGAGCAGTATCTTTCCTTCTGGGTCTTAGGCTTCTAATCATTAAAATGAAGTATTTGAAAAAAGTAAGTGGTTTCTGAGGTTTCTTAGATTCTGCCTGTGAGTTTGGACAAGTCATTTTTTGGGGGGCGGGGGTGGGAGGGTGGAGGGGAGTTACTTAGCTCCCTCATTTGTAAAGCTAAGAAGATTGGACTGAGTAATTTATAAATTCTCTTCCAGGCCTGAATGTTTTCTCCATGTTCTTTTTTTCTTCTGTCTTATATTGCTTTCTGGAGCATTTTAGTGACAGTTAACAGCTGTGGACAGGAAACCCTTGAGCACTTCTGACTTGGCAAAGATTGCTGCTCCCTCTGAACCTCATCCCAGCCCATTTCCTGTTTTTACAGTGTTTGGATTTTTCACTTAGTGACAGGCCTGACAGGCCATACTCCAGTCCTCACTCCATGGCCTGGTGCAGGGTCCAAAATGAGTACCAATTTGGGAGTTGGAAGACAGGGTTTCAGACTCTACTCAGCTGTGTGAACTTAAGCAAATGACTTCCTTTCTGAGTTTAATGCCCTCATTTGCAGAACTAAAGTTTAACTAGTGCGTCTTTCTGGCTGTGAGATTATAGGATATGAATATTTGCCTCCCTTTTTTTCTGCCTTAAGGATCCTCTGTTTAGCATGTTTCTTCTACACACTCCACCCTGTAAGGGACTCAGGAGGCTCCATTTGCATTTCCCATATGGGAAAAAAATAAGAGGGAGGAAGGAAGTCAGATAGCTATCTCAGGCCCAGATTGGCAGCAGAGAGAAGTTGAGGTGGGGAGCTGATGTGACCAAATTTCCCCCAAGATCAACTGTGTAGTTGGTAAGCAGATGGACACTAGTATGCATTTATTTTTATCAAGACTCTAGAGAAAGAAAGTATCCCATTTCCAGGCCTATTTTCATCATTTTATGTGACTTGAGCAAGTCACTTAGTATATCTGGGTCTCAGTTTTTCCTCTTATATTAGGGATAATAGAAGTATTGACTTCACAAAGTTGTAGAAGAAAACACATGTAGAAATCTTAGCATAGTTCCTGCCATATTTATCTTCCCTTTCCTAGACATTTACATAATGTGTTTTATTCTGTTCTTGTGGGGATAGAAGGAGGATACTCAAGTCCCATTCCATAGGAGCTAATAGGCCTGCTGGGGACAGAATTCAGTCTTTCTTAGAGAAGACCTTATGAAGTGGTGCCTCAGCCAGTCTGGGCATAGTGCTCTGACCTCACAGGGGAAGACTCACAGGGCCCAGAGTGGTTAATTTCCTGGTGTAAATAGCACTTTCCTTGGGCCTGAAAGGTCAGCAAGTCTTAAACATGAGGAGCTGGAGGGAGTCATTTTAGGTACCCACCTATCCTTTGTTAAGGTCTAGTGCTTTGTACAGGTCAGTTTCATATACGTCTCTTTCCTCTCTTCATCTGGGCAGTTACTACCCAAGAGATTTATCCTTTTTATTCTTAAAATATTAGGAGGAAATAATTTTAAGATAAGGGGAAAACATAACTGTTGTTCAGAGCAAGCTAGTTTTTACTTTAATCAGTGGACCAGGTAATTTGCTTGTGTAATCTTAAATAGTAAGAAAATTATATTATGTATATTATACCACATTTTATAGATAGAGAAACAGTGCCCCCAAAAGGTTAAAATACTTTTTAAAATCTCAATATTAACAAGTTATAATGACAAATCAAAAGAACCCTACATAATAATTGAATACAGCGTAAGCCAATTTAGAAGCTATGTATAATTTAGCAGTTCTCACTTGTGTTTATTCAACCAAGTTCTTAATAATCTATAATAGTCAGAGTCTTTCTGTGCTTATCTTCCAGAGATGGTAATCTTATTCCTGGCTCCTACCTATACTTACCTCTTGCTGTTAAGTAGTGATTCCCAATTCTCTAAATCCTTAGTTCTAGCATTGACTTCATTTCTACCTTCCTACTCAAACCTTAGATTTCTCAATTCTTTTCCCAAATATTTATCAAGTACCTAGTATATCCCAGACTGGAGATTGATGCAAATACCTGTTCTTACTTGAATCCTTCAGTATAGTGGTTAAACAGACAATTACAACAAAAACAACTTAGTAGTAATTGAATGCTTACTGTGTGCCATGCTCTATTTGAAGTACCTTTTATGTATTAACTCATCTCATTCTTACAACTCTATGAGGTAGGTACTGTTTTCTTCTTATTTCAAAGATAATGAAATGGTGGCGTAGAGAGATTAAGTAATCGGTCTAAGTTGTGGTAGAGAGAAACACAGGGACTATTAAGAACACAGAAGAGGGGCTTCTAATTTAACCCTAGTAATCCGTGTAGAGAAGACTTCCTGGAGGAATTAGAAAAAGCCTGAGTAGAATCTTTAAACTTGAGTAGTAGTTAGTCAAATGTAGAATGGGGAAAGGATACTGCAGACAGAGGGAGAATCATATACAAAACGACAGAGTGAGCCTTGCATATTTATGGAATTGAAAATATTTAGTGTGGTGGAAGTTTAGGGTATATGTGAGTGAGTGACATGGAATAAAGCTAGAGAACTTGGTAGGGACCCTATCTGCAAAAGTCTTGTATTCTTTGCTTTATTATACTCATATTCATTATACTGTCCAGTGGTTCCCAATCTTGGGGATTTGAAACTCTGAAAGGGGTCCTTAAAGAGTGTCTCATGAATACATATTATTTCCTCCACCACTTTTTAATCAATGTATGCTAAAAGTACAACTATAATTACATGAAGCTTTTTTGAATGCCTCATTAAGAAAAATTAGGAATCATTTTTTTTGTAGAACTTTGGGAGCCTTTTTTAAAGATTTATTTTATTGTTTTTGACAGAGACAGAGAGAAGGGGGAGGGGCCCAGAGCAGTCTCCATAGTTGTACGTCACCAGTTTTTCAACATGGTTTTGTTCTACACAGGTGGGCAGGGCCTAGTGGGGCAGGAACTGGGCTAGGGTCTCCTGCATGGGAGGCCCACCCCGTCAAACCAGGGGCTGAATGGGGGCTGGAGCGAGAACCGAACCAGGGGCCTCCCACATGGGAAGCACATTTCGGTTCAGCATATGGGCCTGCACGGTCCGAGACTGGGATTCAATCCTGGGGCTGCAAAGCGAGCATTTAACCTGCTGAGCCATCCTGGCTTCCCAGGATTTTTTTTTTAATTAAAATTTTTTGTTAAGATTATTTTGGATTTACATGCAATTTTAAGAAATAATACAGAGAGATCACTGGGAAAAATATGCAGAGTTTCTCCCACAATACCATTTTGAAAAACTATAGAATATCACAACCAGAATATTGACATTGACCAAATCTACCAATCTTGTTCAGATTTCCTCAGTTTTACTTGTATGTATGTATGCATG
Source organism: Craseonycteris thonglongyai (assembly GCA_004027555.1). Taxonomy (NCBI): domain Eukaryota; kingdom Metazoa; phylum Chordata; class Mammalia; order Chiroptera; family Craseonycteridae; genus Craseonycteris; species Craseonycteris thonglongyai. The sequence goes on from PVKE010011662.1 coordinate 38,894, forward strand.
CACACATGTAAGTTCTTTTCTAACATGCAAGGATCCTTCATGTTGCCTTTATAACCACATCCTTCCCTTCTGCTCCCTTCCCTGTCCCTAAAATGTTGTTCTTTCAAAAATTTTATATAAATGGAATATAGAGCATATAACTTTTTGGAATGGACTTTTTTTGCTCAGTGTAATTCTCTGGAAATTCACACAAATAGTTATGTGTATTATTACTTTGTTCTCTTTTACCACTGAGTAGTATTGCATTGTATATAAATATCAGAGTTTAACCGTTCACCTTTCACCTGCTGAATGTACATATGGACTGATTTCAGGTTTTGGCTGTTATACATAAAGCTTCTATGAGCATTTGTATACAGGTTTTTGTGTGAACCTGTGAAGGACTTTATTCAGGAGAGTAGTCTAGTCAGATTTGAATTATAGAAAAATTACCGTATTTTCTGGTGTATAAGACGACCGGGCGTATAAGATGACCCCCTAATTTTACAGTTAAAACATATGGTAGGTTTAGGCTTATATTCGCTGTATAAGACTACCCCCCGCTTTCGAGGCAACACCAGTTCTTTTTTTAATTAAATTTTTAGTGAATGATATTTTTCGAACATACCGTAATATACCGTACATTGATACGATAAATGGAAGGTCTCTTCACAAATGGCAATGCCATGAACTTGACCGAGAAACAAGAAATCCAAAAGAGAACATTAATAATGATGGCATCATCTGGAAAGAAAATTACATGAAGAACTTGCAGAAAATGCTTGTTTGTGACTGACTGGGATGATAAGAGGTTTTTCTAGGCAGAGGAGCATTGTGAGCTTAAAATCCTTCAAAATCCTCATCATGTTCTTCTTCTGACATCATAAGTTCATCAATGACCTCTTGTGGTACATTTGTAAGACAGTCAT